>JAMZAV010002993.1:0-142670 GCA_024449915.1 Sweltsa coloradensis
CTGACCAAGTACCCCGTTTTGTCTTAATGTCCCTAGGGACCAAGTCCCCTTTTGTCTTAATCACGTTATATCGGGGGGGTATCCTCTCCCTAGGGACCAAGTACCCCCTTTTGTCTTAATACACGTTATATCTTGGGGGTATCCTAGCCCTAGGGACCAAGTACCCCCTTTCGTCTTTTAACCTGTTATATCAGGGGGGTATCCTAGCCCTGCGAGGGGTACTCCAGCCCTAGGGCTGGGATACCGGGGGGGTATCCCATCCCTAGAGCTGGGGTACCGGGGGGTATCCCATCCCGGGGGTATCTGGTCCCTGCTACACCGGCGCTGATTCTTGCTAGGATTTCTCGGTGCGTCTTGCTGTTCTCCGTGACGAGGGAGCCAAGATACTTAATCGCTCAAACTCTCGTTGACTAACCGATAGTGGTTCTCTAGGATTGTTGACATTTTGCTCCATTTCCATGTACTCGGTTTTATCTTCATTTATCACCAATCCTGCCTGCTCTGACGCCTCCTCCAGCTGGATAAAGCTCTCTTTCAGCGATCTTGCTTTCCTGCTCAGAAGATCCACACAGTCCGCGTATGCTAGGTATTGGATAGTTCGGTTCAGCAGCGTCCCGCCTCTGTTAACGTCAATGTTCCTGACTACTCTCTCCAGCGTCAGGTTGAACAGTAGACATGAGAGTGAATCTCCTTGCCGCAGGCCTCTTGTTTACTCGAAACTCCCTCGATGTGTTTTTCTGCATCTTCGCCTTGCATGTAGAATTTGCTAGTCATGCGCACTAGCTTCCTAAGCTTCCTCGGCACTCCGTGTACATCGTACAGGTAATCTCGATCCACGCTATCATACGCCTGCTTATATTAGTCTATGAACAACTGGTGCACAGTGGTATTAAATTGTTGATTTGAAATTAATTCAGAACTAATCTTCAGTTTAAGGTGGACATCTTCAGGGACGCCGGCATGCAACCTCTCAAGATCATCACTTACCAGACAGACGCCTGTAAGGTGATCATGGGTGCAAATGATATGTTTGTCGGGCCCATCTTCGCGCCGGGAGCAATGCCAAGACAGTGCGAGTTTGGCGTGGTAAGTAAACGAATTCTCAGAGAGAGAGAGATTGGGAACCGACACTCGCCTATAGTTTTGCCAGCCGCGGAAAGGTGCGGGGCAGCGATGGCATTTCGAACTTTCATTGCTCTATCTATCTATCTATCTATCTATCTATCTATCTATCTATCTATCTATCTATCTATCTATCTATCTATCTATCTATCTATCATCCATCCATCCATCCATCCATCCATCCATCCATCCATCCATCCATCCATCCATCCATCATCCATCCATTCATCCATCCATCCATCCATCCATCCTGCAATGCACCCCAAACATATGGGTGTCTGGGATGCGTTGCGGGTGGTCAGAGTTGCCGATTGCCACATGACCAGATAGTCCATGTGGTAGGGGGCGTATTCTGACGAGGGTGAGTTTAGCTTGGGGACGCTACTGAGAGGCGTTGGGGCCAAGTGTGTGAAGTCAGTCGGTAAGGTGCGCTTGCTTAGGTCGGATCCAGACCTTGTAAGGCAGCGTACGGTATTTGATATGTTGTGTGTCTTAATGTGTAATTAAAACCGTGTTGTAAATATGTATATTATCTATCTCTTTATTGAGTAATCACTTCTCCTTCCACCTCATTGTTGCAACGGCCCTCGGGTGGCATTGCACGTGGGGGCACCGTCCGGGATTGATTTTTTTTTGCGCGCTTGTGTTTGATTTGTTGAACTGTGTATATCGAGTGCGTGTATATGAACTTGAGGTGGGGGAGGTTTAAGTCAAACGTCAGTGAAGTGATTGGCGGACTTTGGGCGTGCCGGCGCAGTTATTGCAGGACTTGTTGCAATTGTCAGTGGACGACGCCGCGGACCCAGCCATTGTTGCGGCAAGGTTGAGAGAGAGGCTGGCAGTGCGGACGGCGACGCCTCCACACCAGCCTCTGTGCGATGATACAGATCGGGCTAGTGCTTGGACGCCACTAAAGTTATCGGTACCCACGTTCTGTGGGTACCATGACACTAAAACCCGACGCAATTTCTGGGGGATTTGCGTCGTTTCGGCACCGCTCAGCAGCTGAGTGACGCTGTACTGCTGGCGCGCGTCGTGCCTGTGGCTCTAACTGGCGCAGCGTTACATTGGGGGAGTTCAATGAGGGCTTCGTCGACTGGACCGGGTTCGAGACGGCGCTGAAGAGGGAGTACGGCGCTGTCAACTATGTGGCGGCGCTGCAACGGGAGCTAGAGGCGAGGACGCAGCATCCGGACGAGCCAATCTCCGCGTACATCCAGGCCATCGCGGGTATTACACACAGATGGGCGTGACTGTCAGCGAGGCCGAGAAGGTGCGGAGGCTATACAACAACTGCATCCCGAGCTTCGTCGACTGGTGACCGGAAGAGAGTTCGCTTCCTTGCGGGAGATCGCTGCAGCGGGACCAGAGCTTCAGGCGAGCGTGCTGCAAGACCGCCTCTATCGTCCGCCCCCGCCAGCCGAGCTGTCCGTGGAGCCTAGCCTGGCATGGACGCCGAGACCTACCAACACGCTACCGCGGGAGGAGGTGAGTTGCCCGGCCGGGCAAGTAGCTGAAAGCCGCACATGTTGTGGCACCAAGCGACTATCGAACCTTTGTCATATGCGGCACTAGACCCATTCATGTACAGCCATGTGCCTGCTTGGCGAGCTTTATTACGAGGGTTCGACTCCGGGTAGGGGGACTATGCTTGGCAGTGTGGACAGTAGTACTTGTGTAGGAGGGGTTAGGACGCGGAGGTGGAGGGCCCAGTGAGGCTAGCAGGCGAGTAGAGTGCTGGTATTGTGGAAGTAAATTCCATTTCAAGCGTAACTGTCCGGATAGACAGAGGGCGGAAAAACAGCAGCCAAGGAATTTTCAGTAGGGACCATCATGCCCATACATGATGGTCTAACGCTGACAAGTCCTTGTAACGTTTCCTCCTATCAGGAAGTAACCTCAATCCCTCATACGGAAAGTGTATTACTAGAAGCTTTGACAGCGAATTACAAGGGGCATAATAATGAGCCACTGTTGACAGTACAGATCGCCGGAGTAAAGTTTGTTGCGCTCTTAGACACTGGTTCATCTGTCACACTTGTAGGTGATGATGTTATTAAAGTAGTATTACATAAGGAAATGAGGGTCAAGGAGGAAACGCGCTCATTGCAGCTAGCTTGTGGGCAGGTGCGGTGTATGGGTAAAGTCACTCTGAATGTAGGGTGGAGTGGGGGTAATCAGAGGCTGACCTGTGTATTATTACCTGCTTTATGTAGACCCATTATTCTAGGGAGGGATTTTATCACTGCGGCTAACATCTCATTACACCTGGGCGAGGGGGGATGGACCGTAGGGGTAGCGCCGCAGGTCGTTGTCCCGTTTGACAAGCTTTTTGATAAGAAAGAGGAGATTCACGCACCAGTTAGTGCTACCGTAAATACGCGCCCTGACAGTAGCAGGGTAGTAGGTAGTATGAGCCTCATTAGCATGTTGTGCAAGGATGTGAAATGCTTTTCCCACTATGAAGGAAAGGCTTGCCAACATGATAGGTTCTAGGGAAGCGGTTTTTACTGAGAGGCCAGGTAAAACAGATCTTATTGTCCATCGAATCGACACAGGGGAGTCCAAACCCGTGCGCTGCGGTCGCAGGCCCATGAACGCTCGTAAGCGAGAAGTGTTAGACGACATCGTTGATGGTTTAATCGCGGATGACATAGTCGAACCTTGCACGAGTCAGTGGCTTAGCTGTCCGGTTCTGGTAGCTAAAAAGACGGGTGGGTATAGGATGGTGCTAGATTACAGGCCGCTAAATCAAAGGACAGAGGTTGACCCCATGACATGCCTCGCATCGATTGGATTTTCGCCCAATTAGGTAAGGCAAAATTTATGACTACTTTCGATCTTTCGCAGGGGTATTACCAGATAGGATTGGCCCTTCTGATCGGTCCAAAACAGCCTTTTATGGCGGAAGCAGAGGGGTCCTGAGGTTTAAACGCATGCCTTTTGGTCTCAAGGGGGCTAGCCATACCTTCAATCGGTTGATGGATAAGGTACTTGAGGGTGCTTTGTTTAAATATGTTATGTTTTTCCTTGACGATTTTGTGGTATACTCAGATAGTGAGGAAGAGCACGTGCTACATGTAGCTGACGTCATAGACCGTGTGCACCGAGCAGGGCTCACAATCAACCCTAAAAAAGTACAGCTATGTCAGCAAAAGCTGCAACTCCTGGGGCACATAATCACACCCGGAGAAGTGGCACCTGATCCCGAAAAGGTAGAAGCAATAGCAAAGTTCGTAGCGCCTACTAATGTAAAACAACTGCAAAGATTTCTCGGTCTAGCCGGATTCTACAGGGCTTACATTCCTAGATTCAGTGGTGCGGCCCTCCCTCTCACTACACTGTTAAAAAAGGGGGTTCGATGGATGTGGGGCTGTGAACAGCAGAAGGCTTTCGATGTACTGCGAACCCACATACAAGCCGATACTTGTTTAGCTCTTCCCAATATGGATATGGAGTTCACTATCCAATGCGATGGGTCTAAGGAGGGCTTAGGGGCCGTCCTCATGCAGGGCAATAGGCCAATTAGTTTTGCGTCTCGCACATTGACAGCGTGTGAACGATCGTACTCTAGTACAGATCTGGAGGGGTTAGCTGTAGTGTGGGCGGTAAATAAATTCTACCCGTACGTGGAAATGTCTCATTTTACAGTAGAAACGGATCATGCTGCCCTCAAGAGTTTGTTTACTATGGACACCCCTACGGGGCGGGTTAAGAGGTGGGCAATGCGTATGATGCCATTAGATTGCACGATTAAGTATCGTCGCGGAGCGTCGAACTTGGCAGCTGATTGCTTATCCAGAGCTCCTCTGCAGGGGGCGGGGTCAAGGACCACGCGCGAAAGATTAGTGGACGAGTTACTGCCGATAGAGGATGCGGATGAGGGAACCTCCACGGAGTGTCAGGATAAATCGCGAGGCCGTTTCACCTTCCAGCCAGAAGTGGACATGTGTTCCATGGCGAAGGTAGTTGAATGCGATTTGTCCGACACTGATACGTGGGGGGACCTTCAGCGTAAGGACCCGCGGCTTGCACCCCTAATCGCTAGGCTAGAAGCAGAGGGGGGTGAAGTAGACGGCATGACGCTGGACGCTGATCGCGTGCTCGTGAAATACATGCCGTCAGACAAAGATGAAAGGGGTTCGGCAGCTAACAGTGCATTCAAAAAAATTGTGCCACGAGAGCTAAAAAAGACTGTGATGGGTATGTTGCACGATAATGCGTTAGCTTCCCATCTCGGGACAGCGAAAACATTGAAACGTATCATGGATATGTTTACCTGGGCAGGTGTTCGCGTAGATGTCAGGCGCTACATAAGGGGTTGTGAAGTGTGCCAAATAGACTAAACCTAGCAACCTAAAGCCTGCGGGGGTTATGAATAGCTCAGTAGCCACAGCGCCGGGCACACATATTATATCATGTGATTTAATGGGTCCTTACCCGACTACTTCGAACGGCTGCAAATACATCTTTGTGATAGTTGATGATTTTACGAAATGGTGTGAGTTGTATGCCCTGAGAAGTGCTACATCTAGAGCGGTCGTGCGGTGCTTAATGGAGTATTGTTGTAGGTACGGTTTTGTATCACAAGTGCGATCAGACAATGGTAGCCAATTTTCTAGTAAGCAATGGAAGGACGCCTGCTCTCAGCTGGGTAAATTAAACCTAAATATATTGTCAGCTATAGGCCATGCGGTAATATCACTGAAAGAGTAAATGAAAACCCGAAAGCAGTGTATCGTCGCACGGACCACAGAACATAAATCGTGGGATGTACGGTTTCCCGAGATCGGCTTTGCATTGCGTAGCGCCGTGCATGGAACAACTGGGTTCACACCGGCCTACCTCACCTTGGGTAGGGAGCTAAGATTTCCCTTGCTTGACACAGGGGTGGTCGGCCATGTGTCACCTACACACAATGGAGTCGCCGAATATTCCAAGCAATTGGACGACCGTTTGAAGCTTGCGCGGTCACTAGCGGCTCAGAGCACGCAGGCGACGCAGGAGGTTCGACGCCGGGTCTATGACAAGGGTAGACGTGATGTACAGTTAGCAGTAGGTCAATTAGTTTAAGGAACACGCACGTGTTGTCTGACGCGTCAAAGGGGATAGCCAGTAGCTTGGCAAAAAAGAGGGATGGGCCTTGGCGTGTGCAGAAACAGATAAACAAAAATGTGTATGAAATAGTAGACCCTGTTTCGGGGAAACGCATAGGAACTAACAATGTGATCAACTCACACCTTTCTTTACACAAACATGAATGGGCTAGTGTGTCCGCCGACCCTACAACTCACACAAGCAACACTAACGTAAGGACGGGGTTGCACAACAATAGAAACCTATCACCCATACCACGGGCTCCATCAGCCCATAAGTACAATTTACGATCGACTACGACCGTACCCAACCCGTCATCATCTGATTAACGTAGCTAACACTGACGTCAGTAGTGTAAATAAATAAATAATGTAAGTGTAAATAAATATCATAATGGTGGTAAAATGGATTATTAAGTGTAAATAAATGGTGATAAAAAGGATGACGTAATAAGAGTGCAAAGTAGTGAAGGAGGACAATGTATTGGTGCAACCAGTGATAACGTTTACATAAAGCTACAGGACACATCGAACAGTACAATGTTGATCACCCTTTGTGTATACTATTATAGGCCTACTGTGTTAGCTCTTAAAGTTTTGCCTGGAAATTTAGTTTGTTATATTTGTGTAAAGACCGGGCGTGACGGTAATGTGTGGGAGTAAACACATATAATTGATGTATCCAGATGTGTCATTTGATTTGTGTTTTCTTGTGGTTGCATGGGTACCTCGGTACATATTCATTGAACATTGTTGTAATATAAAGTGTATGATTATGATATAGACCTTTGAACTATATATAACGTAAGCCACTGATTTCCAATCTTACCAAAGACGATGGGGCTTTTCATTTAGTGTACTTGTACATATATTGTTGTCTCCTTTATTGTTATTGTCTTTTTGTGTTGTTCACCTGTCTTTAGGGGGGGGTCATGCAATGCACCCCAAACATATGGGTGTCTGGGATGCGTTGCGGGTGGTCAGAGTTGCCGATTGCCACATGACCAGATAGTCCATGTGGTAGGGGGCGTATTCTGACGAGGGTGAGTTTAGCTTGGGGACGCTACTGAGAGGCGTTGGGGCGAGTGTGTGAAGTCAGTCGGTAAGGTGCGCTTGCTTAGGTCGGATCCAGACCTTGTAAGGCAGCGTACGGTATTTGATATGTTGTGTGTCTTAATGTGTAATTAAACCGTGTTGTAAATATTGTATATTATCTATCTCTTTATTGAGTAATCACTTCTCCTTCCACCTCATTGTTGCAACGGCCCTCGGGTGGCATTGCAATCCATCCATCCATCCATCCATCCATCCATCCATCCATCCATCCATCCATCCATCCATCCATCCATCCATCCATCCATCCATCCATCCATCCATCCATCCATCCATCCATCCATCCATCCATCCATCCATCCATCCATCCATCCATCCATCCATCCATCCATCCATCCATCCATCCATCCATCCATCCATCCATCCTGATAGCTGAAACTGTTTAAAAACTATATCCAGAAAAACGACTTTCGTAATTTAAGTTTGGACTAGATTTGCTGGCTACAAAATATATTTTCAAAGAATACGACATCTAATTGCCGATAGTTAGGTTGTGTCCCGCCCAATTTATTTTGCCGCTTTTTTAAAGGTAGGGTACTGTTTAGCCAACTTTCACGAACTTTTATGGTTTTGACCCTAGGGTGATTACAATGGCAACTTGATACAATGGTGAAAATGTCTTTGAAAAAAATCATGATGTTCTTGTCACTAAATTGTCTTTATTTCTTTCTTTAAAGCTTACATTTGTTATAGCGAAACATCAATGTCCACATCGACTACGACGCCCACGCGGACACATTGGGAGCAAATTATTACAGAGGCAACTTTGTTTTGGAGATCAGGACATATGATGAAAAGGAGTTGGTTCACTGCGTTAAGATCCATGCTATCTTCAAGAAGGATGTTCTGAATTAGTTAGATGCTATCTTCAAAGTTTTTTGCACAATTACCACATCATAATACACTAATGGGACAGCTTCCAACCTGACGTGGTTTTCCTGGTTTCCCACACTCCGAAGAGAAAATGCTAGGTTAGTGAAGTATAATCGGCCACGACCGTACACAACAGATCAAAAAAATATGTATTTGAATACACTTTTATTAAATTTTACCAAATTGTTAATGATGTATTTTTGCTCGAATAAAAACAAGTGCTGTTTATATAAGCTATTCATGGGAGGACTTACATGTTTGCTTCGGTTTCGAACCAGTATGTAAAATATACACAGAATAAATAATAATAAAATTACAATTGTTTCTTTCATGATCTCTTTTCTATTAAAAAATACATCAATAATAATATGCTCCCTGCTTAACCATTTCCTGTAATTTATATAATAGGTAGCCCTTTGAATCCTCTAAATTAATTCATTTTAAGAGGCCGGTGCTCATTTTACGCTCTTTTAAATTTCTCAGACAATTTTAGTCTCATCTATAATTTGATTTATATAATAGTGTAAAAAATATTATAAATGCATCTTTCATAGCACTTTTTTTTTACATAAGTTGATTATAGAAAATATACAAAAAAAAAAATTCAATTTTCTAGAATTTCGAACTAATCAAAATGGTCATATACACCCTAATAATAACGCATTTTCTGATTGATTAATGATAAATATTAAAAAACTGATAGAATAGAGGAGAACAGAAGTCCTTCGTTACCAAGTATGCCAAGTGATTAATGGCTGCATTACAAGGAACGCGTTGAACATCAAATCACGCCAGGAGGCTTCCTCTTAAGCTAACATTTGATTTTATAATTTTGAAACAATTGTTATTATTTATCAAAAACCATAAACGTGTTTATTTAAAAAAAAAAATTGGAAATAAGTATTTTGAATAAATGCTTAATTTTAAGTTAAAATTCAAATATGAAAAACATTTCTAAAACAATTTTTTTTCTGATTTTTGTGTACATATTTTGCATTTAAAAAATTGTGATAAGAGTCTACCCACTCACTTATATAACTAATTTTCAGTGGGTAACAGAATATAATCAAAGCGACCAAGCCAACCCTGTAGGCCCCGACGCAATCGACGAGTAAGCGATAACCAAACAAAGATCGATATTTGTAATAAGAAATATAGCAATCAGTGGTATGCACAGTGCGAACACCCGCGGATCAACGCCAGAATCTACAAGGCCGATTCAGAACAACTCTGAATTTATTAATATGTGCTTCGTTGCTAGAAAGGCTCCAGAATTACCGTTAACAAACTTCTAAGACACGAACTGATGGACTTAAGTCCAAATCAGAAGTTAGAAAACTTCTGGCTTTGGCAGGAATCAAACCCTGGACCTTCTGCATTGGAATCAGATGTGATACCCACAAGACTAACAAGCCACACAAAGACCAACGAGCCACAAATTAAGCAATTTACATGTATTATTTTATTATTTACTACAATTCAGAAATAAAAAATGTCCGCCCCAACCGGGAATCGAACCACGGATCTCCCGCATTCCAGACAGGCGTCTTAACCACTAGACTATCAGGACAACATTATTTTTTTCTGGTAAAAATGAATTTTTCCAATTTAGCTTATTTTGCAGATGTGAATTTTCAATGTTCTTTAAAAAAAAACTTTTTTTGTCAAATTGGCTTGGGGAAATATGTTTTTATTTATTATTCACAAAAAAAATTAATAAATTGTGTTCAATTTGTAAAAAAAAAAAAATATATTTACCAGGATTAAAATTCAACATTTTATGTACATATAATTTAACAAGGGGTTTGAAAAAGATGGAACAAAAAAGTTTAGATTGATTGGATATTGCTTAACGCCTCATATAAGTGCACTTCGGATATTTGAGACGATGAGTGGGGATAGATGAGGATGAAGTATGAACAGAAGGGAGGAGGGCAAACCCGGTACCGGCACGTAGCCTACACCGTTCGAAAACGTCCCATCCGAAAGGACTGTGTAACCTTGACAGTCATATAGGTTCCTCCACTGTCAAACTTGGACTGCCGAGCAGACGTCGAGGAGAACCTTCCATCTGCTCTAACCAGTGGTATACGTGAGTTTCAGGGCAAAGCTTTCAACAACTCTACCCCTGACCACACCCGAAGTCTGCTTAACTTCGGTGTTCGAGTGGGAACCGGTTAAACGACCTCGGCTAAACCTGTGGCTTTTAAGAAAAAAACATATTTATCTGTTAGATATGTAGTTTTCTTGGGCGAAAATAAATATTTATTTGCTTGTTTCTTGTTTTCGCGGAAAAAACAATTCTCCACAATATTCCGTCCATTGATGCATTTAACTGACAAAATTTCCAGACTTTGATCTTCGTCCGCCATCTTGTAAAAAAATATTTGGTATTATTCACGGCAAATAACATGATAGAACATTCCATGAATTACGGTGCTTCACTATAATATGGGCCTATTATGACAATCAATAACGCTAGATGTATATGGTATCCCCCCCAAAATACAAAAATTTGTAAAAAAAGACGGCAGCCAAGCTCTCCTTCAAAAGTCTTCGGCTGTGAATGCTGTGAGATATAGAAGTTGAGCCAAGCTTTTTATTCTTTCTCCCTAGTTTCCGCTTTTAAAATAAGTAAGATCATTTCGCCTTTGACGAGCGCCAAGCCAACGATTTTGTGGTAATAAAGTAAAATTTTTAAACTCGAAATCATAAAAAAAATTCTGGCCATGAACCAATTCAATGGCCAAGCCATTTTTTTATGATTTCGAGTTAAAAATGTTACTTTTTTACCTCAAAAATCGTTGGCATTGGCGCTCGTCAACAGGCGAAATGATCTTACTTATTTTAAAAGCGAAACTAGGGAGAAAGAATAAAAAGCTTGGCTCAACTTCTATATCTCACAGCATTCACAGCCGAAGACTTTTGAAGGAGAGCTTGGCTGCCGTTTTTTTTTTTTACAAATTTTTGTATTTGGTTGGATATTACATCTTTTTGTTGTTCGTTCGCTATCAAGGTGTGAATGATTAAATTTGTTGAGTTCAAAGTTGTTTTTTTACATTTTTGGGCCCACGGCCCCCCCAAAGATACCCTTAAATAAATAAATAAATTTTTATTTACAGACTACCCACTCAGTTATATAACTGATTTTCAGTGGGGGACTTTAAATCAAAGCGACCAAGCCAACCCTGCAGACCCCGACGCAATCGACGAGTGAGCGATAACCAACCAAAGATCGATATTTTTAATAGGAAATATATCAATCAGTGGTATGGACAGTGCGAACACCCGCGGATCAACGCCAGAATCAACAAGGCCGATTCAGAACAACTCTGAAATTTATTATGTGCTTCGTTGTTAGGACGGCTCCAAAGTCACCGTTTACAAACTCCTAAGACAAGAACTGATAGACTTAAGTCCAAATCAGAAGTTAAAAAACTTCTGACTTTAGCGGGAATCGAACCCTGGCCCTTCTGCATTGGAAGCAGATACGCTAACAACAAGACCAACGCACTAGCATAGGCACTAGATATTTATAATGGTTAAGAGCATGTTTAATTTCAAGCTTGTACAAATTACTACGCCTGAGTAATTACGCGTTTTGATTTTGATTTTGATTTTGATTTTGATTTTGATTTTCCCCGGTCCCAATTGCCCGGTTTTTGTTATATGAGGTACATCTGAGTGTGGCCCAAGTTTCAAAGTTCTAAGATGAACCGTTTTCTCGGTATAGCGTATTATTCATAAGAGTACGGAATTACCTACTTTTGATAATTTTGTTTTTTTTTCCGGTACCCGTTAACCAATTTTGCTTTCCATATTCAAAAGTGATAAAGAATGAGAGATATCAAAATGTATTCCACGTTTGAAACATCTCAGTTGAAGCGTTTTCTTTGAATGATTCATTTCTTAAAGTTCAGATATGTTTTTTGTCATTTTTGGGCCCATGGTCATCCCAAATTTAGCCCCTTGTGTTTTGGACGCAAGATATTTATAATGGTTATAGCATGTTAAATTTTTAAGTTTGTACAAATTACCACGCCTTGGTAATTACGCGTTTTGATTATCATCCAAATTTTGATTTTCTCCGGTCCCTGTTACCCGATTTTGGTTTTGAAAGCAAAGGCACTGCGTCTGAAATACACCTAAGTGTGGTCCAAGTTTCATAGTTCTAAGATTTACCGTTTTCCTCTGTAGGCTAAAGAACTCTCCGCGGAGAACTGCCACCCACCCACCCACCCACCCAGCCAGCTTTAAGGAATTTGACGATGTTGAGAGCCTTTTTAACACAGAACGAGTTGTCGGATCGGGTTGATTTTTTTTTGGTATGTCATGGACCACATACCAGGTCATATACCGAGTTTCAAGATTGTAACTCTTTCGGGGCGGCGTGTGCAGATAGCTGAAAACCCCCCAACTCTTGTAGGTGTATATAGGGCCGGAGTTCGGTGTCGCCTAAGCATCGCATCGCTTGTCTGCCGGGCGACGACCGTCTCCCTAGATGATGCGACATGTAGTTGATGCATAGAGCTTTATAATGATGTATTTGGTGTAACTATAGCTATAATATCTTGGTCTCAGTGATTTGATAAAATTCACGAACCATTCCGTTAAACATAGGAAAGATCGCGTTTTTTTATTAATTACCAGCAATACCATAATAAAGGTATATGTGTGCCGTTTTTCTCAAATTAAAATATAATATACTTCAATAGTAAGCCTTCTTCAATATTTCTACACTAACCGCATTGACTTAAAGTAAACCATTTCCGATTTAATGCACTCCCGGAAATAACACTTCCTTATGCCTGGTTAGCACCGCGGGAGCTGCACCGAAACTCGGGGAATAATAAACACGATGCTATGAAGTTCACGTTCCAGAGTTCGACCAGCGACAATGTTTTAGCCCCAGAATCAGGCTCAATAGCAATGCAAATTTTTTCTTTGTATTTCAACAATATATACATTTAAAATTGAACTAAAGTGCGGTAATTCTTTTCTGGCTGTAATTTTTGATCTTTTTATTAATTTGTGCTTTTTAAAATACAATATTATGATATTTTGTTTGCAAATTCTAATAGACGTTGTTAATTCACAACTTTTAAGACCAATTTCACAAGTTTGCGTTAGTCTTTTGTTTTGACCAACTTCCGGTGAACTACTTTTTGCCTACTTTATACTGAAGATGTGTCATAGTGTTGAGAACATATTCTAAAATTTTTAGCCTCACTATCAATTAAAAGAGCGGAAAAACACTCAAATCAAGTGAAATTTCGCTCCTCTTTTAGCTTGTGTTTGCACCACTCTTTCTGAGTGACCACCACTCCTAGAATTGAGTAAAATAATTTCACTCAATTATAGAGCGAAATTTTCACTCTGAAATAAGAGTGATAATCGCGAATAAAAGATCGAAATTCACTCAAATAATAGCGATATTTTGGCTTTAAAGATACTCTCTATTTAGGCTTTTAATAACTCAAATAGAAGCGAAAATCACTCAAAATTGAGACAAACTCACTTCCTTAAAAAAAAAAAAATCACTCAAAAAGTAAATAAGTAAGTAGATAAATCGCTCAAGTAGCTTTTAATTCAGTAAACGTATTGCATATAGGTACACATGATACATTATGTTATTTTCAACTCATGTTAATAGGTCAATATCTTAAAACTACAAAAAAGTATTATAGCAGCTGTATGCAAACATCACATTGATATGTAGATGGACGACTGCGTTCTCTCTCCTCACTGTGGACGCCCATGAAATGGCATGCATATAATAATATACATAAAGTTTTATCTAGGCCTACAGCACGTGATATATTATCTTGTTTTCAACTTAAACAATGAAAACACAATGAACTATCCGTGCATATAGAAGTACAACATATGTTGACATTTACCTTTTACTTTTCGGCGTTTTTCGCAGAAATGCCCTTCCTATTAGAACGTTGTACACCTTCATCACTACACCAGTCATAAACATTTTTGCTTGAAGACTTACACTGGCAATGCGCACATGGTCTAACAGACACTGACGAGTTGGTTTCGACGATGCTGGACGTGGACAGAGGACCGTTGATATATATTGGAATGCCCCACCTCGTTCTTTGTCATGAGTACATGAAAAGCAATTATTACCAGTGACATGTTTGAAACGTCGCCGGTAAAATCTCTGCTATTCATCCCCTAGACTTGGCACCGATCAGGACAATACAGTAGACATACAATAAGGAGAAGCCCCATTCATCGCTTAGATAAATCTCAACACTAATCCCCTGAACAAGCTTTATGCATCGCTCACTATTGACTAAACATCGCTAACTAAAGAGCGGTGTCACATGGTCACTCAGCACATTTGAGCTAAATAATGATCACCCAATACATCGAGTGACAATTCCAGTTAAAAATGAGTGACGAACACTCAAAACGAGTGAAGTGACCATCCGCTCGGCGTATTGAGTGAAACAAACCACTCAAATAATTTAGCCTGTTGTGCGAAAGGTGCAACAAAATTTTACATTTGAAGAGCTAGCCGTTTGATTATCTTCAGCTATAGGTGGTAAGTGGCCAAGTGTTTTTGGTCAAAAGAGATTGATATTCTCCTTTTGCTGCATTCATCTATTCTTCCTTTACATTTCCCTTCATCTGTGTCATTTCTTCCCAGCTTATTGGTTCAATGTTCTCTTATTTGACTAGGTATGAGAGTCTGCTTGGACGGATCCGTTTGTTGAGTTTGATGGACTGTCTTGAACTTTCTTGCAGGGTTGGTTTGCTTCTTTGATTTTCATTGCTTTCATGATCATTCATTTTCATTTTTTCATTATAATATTTACAAATTATCAAGAGTATAACCACAAACAAGCACTGTAATTTAAAATTTTCAAATGTTCCCTTAGCCGAAATGATGTAACAAACTTCTATATATAATATATATGTGCTTACACGCTTCCTTGGATTGTGCAGGTATATAAGACACATTCTGCTGTACATCCTCCAATTGCTGTTTTCTGTGCCATCAGCAATTATCATCACAATATCACATCAATATTGCTTTATATCCAACTTTTCTTTATTCTATATGAATTCTTAATCTAGTAGGGCATTCCATTGTTTTGCATCTACTTTACTTTAACATAAACACTAATCAATCAATCATCAAACACACATATATATATATATATATATGTTGTAATTGTCTTCCGGGACATTCCGCCGCTTGTTTGAGTTTGCTGCTACAGACCTTTGTCTGTCGCCTGGCACTCGACGTTTCGCCAGAATCACATCTGGCATGATCACGAGTCACTCACTGTACGTCTTCCTTCTTCAAGAACACGCACTCGACTGACAGTCTCCAACCCAACTGCGCGCGTCCTCGATCGAGTTTGCATGCCTCCTATTGTGGTGGAAATAGGTGCGGGGCGGCGAGGTTGTATTGGAAATGCAGAGATTTGTACTGTGTTGCTCGAGGAAGGTCTCTGTGTAGTAGCGTTTGTTGCGTCTGAAGGTGGTATGTGTATTGTTTACCAATTCGTATTGGACCAAGATTGGGTCTCCATGCTGTTGCCACTCTCTGGGCATCCGCATCTCGCATGTTAATGTTGCAGGGACGTTTTTCTATCTCGATGGCTTCGCGTATGATACGAGGGTAATATACAGGGCTACTGCTAGAGTTCTAGTGTTGGCAAAGTCTATCCAATGGCCTTTGCCAACACTTTGCCAACACTAGAACTCTAGCAGTAGCCCTGTATATTACCCTCGTATCATACGCGAAGCCATCGAGATAGAAAAACGTCCCTGCAACATTAACAAGCGAGATGATGCCCAGAGACTGGCAACAGCATGGAAACCAATCTTGGTCCAATACCAAGTGGTAAACAAACACATACCACCTTCAGACACAACAAACGCTACTACACAAGAGCCTTCCTCGAGCAACACAGTACAAATCTCTGCATTTCCAATACAACCTCGCCGCCCCGCACCTATTTCCACCACAATAGGAGGCATGCAAACTCGATCGAGGACGCGCGCAGTTGGGTTGGAGACTGTCAGTCGAGTGCGTGTTCTTGAAGAAGGAAGACGTACAGTGAGTGACTCGTGATCATGCCAGATGTGATTCTGGCGAAACGTCGAGTGCCAGGCGACAGACAAAGGTCTGTAGCAGCAAACTCAAACAAGCGGCGGAATGTCCCGGAAGACAATTACAACATACAATACGTCCGCGAAAACTTAAGAACAAACATTATATATATATATATATATATATATATATATATCAATTATATACTATAGACACATTCTACTGTACATCATTGCTGTTTTCTGTGCCATTAGCAATTCTTATCACAATATCATATCAATTATTGCTTTATATCCAATTTTTCTTTATTCTATATGAATTCTTAATCTAGTAGGGCATATTTTGCATCTACTCTACTTTACCATAAACACTAATCAATCAATCAATCATCATATATATACTAGACACATTCTCCTGTACATCATTGCTGTTTTCTGTGCCATCAGCAATTATTATCACAATATCACATCAAAAATTGCTTTATATCCAACTTTTCTTTATTATATATGAGTTCTTTATCTATAGTAGCGCATGCTATTGTTTTGCATCTACTCTACTTTAACATAAACACTGTGTTTATCATTATAATTACTATCACTTTTATTATTAATTATTAATTATAGACTATTCACTTTCTCTGCAAAGAGTTATACTTGTACACTGTACTAGTCTAAGTGAATAAAAATATCTATCTATCTTGCCTCGATTCTCTTGTTTTACTTTTGTCAGATATACAGGTATCTGTATTCGCAACTTCGACATTTCTTTGATCATTTGGAGTATTTAAGTCTAATTCAAATAGATGTTTATTGAAGTTAAAGATGAAAGTCGAAACATGACACAACAACATATTGTTGATCGTATAATGAAGTGTTGTTGTTGTATACAAGAGATCTGAGATCGATTAAAGAGCTTCTACTACACTTCTAATTGGCTGTGCCCTATACAGAAGGCGTTTGTTGTGTAACTCTAACAGTTAAAATTACGCCCTGTAATCCGTGGAACAAGCTGCATCAACTGTAAAAATATTTCAAAGCCAGAAACCAGCACCAAATATTGAAGCTAGTTAAAGACATATTTAAGAATATTATTTTATCGGGGGACACGGTCTGAAGAAAATAAGTCACCTGTCATGGCGTCGTCAAGATGGCCGCCAAAATAATTCTTAAAATTCTCGTTAATCGAGAATTAATCATTGGATTTAAATAAACCAGGTACTGTTTTCATGAATGTTTAATGCTCTACAAAAAAAAGCATAAGCAATTTTACCGTAAACGCAATAGTTATTATATGTCACTTTTAAATTTTCATATTATTATTTATCCGTAGAACTCAAATTGATTGTCATGAAATTTTCATACTGTAACGAGAACTTACGAAACACGGTGCTCTATCGACCGTGAGTCATATCGGTCTTTTGCGCTGCTATTGGCTCAAAACTCTTGATTGGCATATCGTAGGTCCTGCCTTTTGAGCCCGAGATTTGTTAATAAAAGCATGTTATCTCTCCGTAGATTCTTACGTGTTAAAAGAGGACTCTCAAATCAATTAGGCTTGATCCGTTCTATGTGCGCTTATCTGTCAGTTTTTCCTACATACAGGTCGTAGTTTTGACCGATTTTGATTACATTTTAAATAAATTTATTCGTATCAAACTTTTTCTGACTACGAGCGGATAGCATCTTGTGGCGTATAAGCGCCTTACTTGTTATCAAAACGTCTTTTTTTTTAGTAAAATATGTATAGAAGTAGTATTTCAACACCTTTAAAGCATGTTGGTTGAACGAAAACAAACAATTTTACATTCCTAAATAAATAAATAACAGGACAACCATTAAACCCTTACTTCCAACAAAGTATGATGAAAATGAAAACATGACACAAATTTAAGGAGATGGACAACTTCCAATATTAAAACCACGCGTAAAAACCTTAGTAAAAGTAATATAAATATGAGGCGTTAAGCAATATCCAATCAATCAAAATGTAACGCAAAATCGAAAAAGTGGCTAATAGTAATAGATCATATGCAGTTTCGTTAGAACTACACTGCGTGAAAATTATTTATATATTTTAATCAGTTAGGTTTTCAATCTAATCCTTGATTAAAATTGATACTGGTTACAATATTTGAAAAAGATTTTATTCCAGATATAGTTCTAGCCAAACCATATGGGATCTTTTACCCACTTTTTCGGTTTTGCGTTCGTTTTGTGAGATAAAACTTTACTTAGGTTATTTCGGGTCATTTAAATATAGGGTAGTCTTTCTTCTTAATAGATATAAAATATAAAATACAGCAGAAAATAACGATATATGAAGTTTAGAAGATTTCAGACAAAAGGTATTATTAAAATAACTAATGTTAAGAAAAGAGTGCATAGGGACTTAGATAAGGAGGATACAAATTGGGGTTGTGACATATTACAGAGATTTATCTAAAACGATAAAATTGTGATTTAAAATAAATATGTTTAAATCTACATTAACAACAAACTAACATTAATAATACAACAATAAATTTAGTTTTAACAAACGCATGGCAGCAAGATTTCGTGACACGTGAGAAAGGCCTGCGAGTTTTCTATAGACAATCATAGCCGTGGAATGTTTTTGAACGATAAAAATTGACAAATAATTAAAAATCTTTTAATTTGTACCACTTTTTTCCCCTTGGCATAGAAACATAAATAAAAATAATCTCGATTTAACCGACTATCTACTCGTCACGTAACTGTTTTCCAGGGGGTGGGGGGAAGCCATCGGAACAATGACCAACTCGAGACCGGCATATTTAAGTAGGAAACCACGATTAATAATAAGCCCTGTACTCAACTTTTCGTCAAAACTTTTCGAAAACGCCTACTGTAAGTACACGTACATGGAATATTCTAGATCACGCCATATGTTTTCCAAAACAATTTTTAGCTGTAGCGCCAGGTGGAAATTTCACACCTAAAAATAGTTCAAACGGTTTTATAACTCTTGTCCTTTCATCATGCAGGGGTGAAATGTTCGCACCAGAAATAGTTGCGACAGTCGTATCTTAGCGCGCGAGCTACGTGCGTCTACCATCCTAGGGTGAATGGATATAGAAATTGTCGTTATTCATAATCCAAATATTCGCGAACAAAACGTACGATGGCTTCAAACAAAGTGGTCTAAGTGGAATAAAATAATAAGATAAACATTAAAAAAAAATCTTACGTCGAAGATATATTTCACATTCTACATTTATTACTATTAACATTATTTTAAACTTTGTTTAACGACAGAACATATTTTGTTTGCATTTAAATTATTACTTTTACTAAGTGGTACTTCTGTAAAAATAATTATTCATAACTGAATAAGAAAGGTGGTGAATAAATATATAATAATATATTTTTTGTAGGAATTTACCATTAAATAATGAATTATGGACTTCTATTAAAACAACATTTAAAGTAAAGAACCACTTTGAACGATTAAGTAATCACAATATTATAATATTTTAGATTGACACTGACATAAAGGTATAATATTGGGTTTTAAAGTGAGCGAAAATAAACAATTTGTTAATTGAAAATCAAAAAGGTCATTCGAGGTCACATAAGGTCACTAAAAGGTCATGGCCAGTCTCGAGGCTCCGAGTCTTCAGGAGGAAACCGGGCGGAGTAAGATGTTTGACTTCAGTCAAGGGAAGTTGAACTGGCAAGGTGGATGTCTCTCTGACCAACATAACGTCACCCTAGAACTTATTTTTGTCATATCCACTTTATTATGATATGGAGAAAATGAGGGTTGAAGATAATTGTACGGTTTGAACTGATTTTACATTTAGTTCTTGCTTCTTATAGTTTTCTGATATCAAGTAATTAACATTTATGTTATTTACTTAAAATTGCATACTTACTGTTAATAAATAGCCTTAAAAACCTCACTTGTAATTGGATATGACACACACATTAGTACAGAAACGTGAATATTTTAAAAGTATGTGTGTCATATCCAAGAAAGTGAGGTTTATCGTAGTCCGTCACCCCCTTCTGACATTAACTCTTATTGCAGGTATGCTCCCTGACGGCCCCGATACGGATCTGCAGTACCTCAGCCCCCGTCTGGCGCGCATCGTAGTCAGTCATCCCCTTCTACGCCAGGCGTTGCGGTTCTTCCGTACCCACTACCCCTGGTTCATGATTGGCCTCATGAGTCTTAGCTGTTTTGTGATTCATCCTTTGGGCATTTACAAATACTGGGATGTTAATACTGAAATCATATACAATGGATATCCAATGGTCATATGGTTTTTAATTGTCGTCGGATCATTAAAGCTCTACTTGAACAAACTTAAATTGATGAAACTCATAATACGGCTTCAGGAATTATCCGAAGAAGAATACTTAGACAACGAATACCAAAGACACATTATTGGAAGATTATCATGGTGGATTTCTAATTGCACCAAACACATCCATTCCGTTAATTTGTTTGCTACTATTATTGTGGTAGCTGTTGCAGTGACACATTTCATGCCAAAACGAAAGTTACATTTCAGGTAAGTCACTACATTTTTAAAATGTTTTTCGAGTTCTATTTATGTGTAAAACATAATATAATATCTAATTGACCATTGACATTGATTATGATTATGGACATTTGACAATAGTGTTTAGAATGATGTTCAGCAACATTAATTAATATCGAATCCTATTTCCAACTTAGTCGGGTAGAGGGTGGTAGGTTCCCTCCACATTGTTTGCTCCCCGGGCTTATCGAAGCCGGCTAGCCTGCCTGACGCTTCTCCCACATCATCTTTTTCTTCCTCTGCATATTAATCTTCTTCACTTTCTTCCTCTTTACTGTCTTCTTCCTCAGGGACCTCCACCAGTTTTGCCATAATTTTGTTCTTCCCAACATCTTTCCTGGTCAATCCTTTCCCAAGCTGCATTTCTCTTTTCAAATCCATTGCTATAACTTCTTCCCATCTCAGTCTGGGCCTGCATCTTTTTATCTGTTTGTTTGCTGCATCTTGTTTAAACTGCATCCTCTTAATCCTGTCCTCCTGCATCCTCTTCATGTGCATTCAGCGACATATTATGTCAAAATTATATATTATAGAATTTAGCAATATTGTCGATAACAAATGTTCAAAAGTTGCAAAACGTAAACTTTAAACCGTTGAATCTAGGCTCAAAGCCACGTAGGCGTTATTGTTTGAATAAAATTAATACACTGTTAAACACACATTTAGCCAAGTTGTATAAATTTTTCAGTGTGACACAAACACAATCTTAAGTATGCTACGTCAAAGTTATGTTCTGTAATGCTCAGCTGAACTGAAATCTTGCAACACTGCTTTCAGATCGTGGTATCCTTTCGACGAAAAAGCTTCGCCATTTTTCGAGATTACTTTTGTGCTAACCGTCATAGAAGTAGTTAGCGGTTTTATATTCGCAACCACTTTCAGCGTTTTTATTGTTACTTATTTAACTAATTTAGGTGTTCAATTTATGATCCTTTCCGATAAATTCTTAAACATCCGAGGAATAGCAACGCAACACATAATGTACAGGAAGCAAAGAGGGGAAGATCGTAGTTCACTTGACCGACAAACTGAAGGAAGAGAAGATTTGAAAAGCGAAGTTCAGCAAGGTAGTGAAGCTTCACGTAAGATGACGTGTTGGGTTATTGACGTAGCCTCGCAGAGGTCAGCGCTTAACGTGAACCTCCCTGGTTCCCTACCTGACAGTCACGTGACCTTGGTAGGAGTGACCCAGACTTCTACCTCCAGACAACCGGTCAGTCAAGGGAGGACAACACTCCAAGGAGACGAGGTTTACTGCACTAAAGAAGAAATTGATCATGAGATGCGACGTCTTTTGAAGAAATTCGTCCAGATTCATCAGGATTTATTGGGGTGAATACAAATAACAACTGCTCTTTTTACATTATTCTAAATCGTCCAAAATCATATGTTACTTTTCGTTGGTTTCAGGTTAATAAGAGGCATTAATACCATTTACGAAATGTATTTTATGACAATGACATGTGTCGACATACTCATATATGGTGCTACATTACTGCTGGTCACAACGGTGGGTATTTTACAATTGCTTAAATTTTATTTATGCATTATTCTTTTTAACATGGATATGATTGTGGGTTGTTGCAGGATGAAGATCTTGGCATGCATAACTATGTTGTCATCTTTATCACTGTACAGGTTGTTGTTATGTATTTCCTATTGAACTTCTGTTGTAACTTCATAACCGATCAGGTGAGTTGAATGATGAGAATATAATAATAATAATAATAATAATAATAATAATAATAATAATAATAATAATAATAATAATAATAATAATAATAATATATATATATTTTTTTTTATTGTACATACTTTGCAATATACATTATTCGGAACATAAATATTTTCCCACTAAGCTGCAAAACAGCTTATTAGTGGGGCGCATAGAACAAATATTGAGAGCGCACCGGTCACTTACATGTATGCACAACCAACACCTATACAGATTAAATACAAAAAAAATAATAATAATAATAATAATAATAATAATAAAATAATAATAATAATAATAATAATAATAATTATAATAATAATAAAAAAAAAAATAATAATAATAATAATAATAATGTCTTTATTTCTCTGGAAGAAAAAGGCGAATTTAAGCCACAATGGTTTCTCTTACAATTGACCCTAACTAACATAACTTACGGCTAATCTACATATTAATTATAATAATTATGTTTAATTAATAAAAACACGGCAACACAAAGTTTAGGTTTACAGTTTAGCACACTTCAAAATGTTTCCATAGTGATGAGGATAGTCGAGGAATATTTTAAATAAAGTATAGTATGTGCAGCATTAGGAACAGGTAATGAGCAAATAGATAATATAGCACCTAGTAAATACAAATGGCCATCACCGAACATGACAAATTGCGAACTATAGAATGTTTCCCTTTTTATGAACTTATGTTTGTCCATTCAATAAAGATGTTTTAAGATTCAGTTTAAATTGTGGGTGAGAAAGATTTGTGTCAATTTTTAAGTTATTGTATATCTATCTTTTTCTCATCGGAACGCTTTGTCCGTGAGTGGCAATGTAAATGCCGGCCTCTGATGGCCATAAATTACGGTTTGATGGGGGTGCCTGATGATGAGAACGCGGAGTCGTGGATTTTTCCAGACTGTATGATTGGGAAGGGTGGGGGGTTTAATTTGGGGAATAGCGGATCATCCGCCAGATAATTGTACAGTATGATGTGGGTGGGGGCAAAAATAAGTTTACAGTAGGAACGGTTTTGTTTTTCCCGTCTCTTCTTGGCGGGCGGTGGAAGACCTCCTTGGAACATCGGGGACCGCTTTCGGTTTGAGATGACGAGGTGGTATGGTGAGAGGTGTTCTGATTGCTGATAAAGGTCTGATATATATGTCGTTTGGGCTCGGAAAGAACTGTGTCTGCGCCTGGATGGTTGGATTTCTTCTGTCTGGTAGGTCGTTGTAGAATGTCGGGAGACATCACGAGGTGCTCGGCTATTGATGCCATTTCAGGTCTTCGTGGAGAAGGTGAATGGGAGTTTCGCGCGGGGCGAAGGACACCATTCGCAAGATTCTATTCTGTAGCCGTTGTAGTGAATCAAGATTGCTGAGTGTCACACCAGACCACACTGGGCATGCATAGGCGATGGCCGGTCGGAGAATCTGTTTGTAGATGGTCAGACGGTCAGATAAATCAATTTGCGGGAAGTAAGTAGAGGACGTAGGCTGCCGCTTTTCCAGTGACTTGCGATGGATGTTTTGAATTTGGTTTAACCAGGTAAGGCGCGCATCCATCTCCGTACCAAGGTATAGTCGGCCGATGCTGACCAAGGGATCTGTACTCCTGCTAGTTCCAGATAGGACAGAAGCAGCTTCCTTCGCTTTGTGAAATAAACCGCTTTCGTTTTGGATGGGTTGATCGAAGTTCGCCACTTGGCATACCAGGCTGCCATCTTGTTGAGACCTGCCTGGAGTAAAGCTACGGTCAGTGTAGGAGATCTTGCAGTAGCTGCCAGGGCATCATCGTCCGCGAATAAATGGATATCCACATCAGGAGGAAGTTTAGGGAGGTCCGCTGAGTATATATTGAATAGGAGTGGACTTAACACAGATCCTTGTGGTACACCCGCTTTGATTGGTCGTGTAGTAGAGACTGCTCCGAGCCAAGAAACTTTGAACGATCGCTCTTTTAGGAATGATCTTAGTAGGTGCTGTAGGTGCAGCGGAAATTTAAGTTGTTTCCAGCTTGAACAGGAGGCCGGCGTGCCAGACTGTGTCAAAGGCTTTAGCCCACATCAAGAAAGACAGCTGCCGTACCATGTCCGGAGTTAAACCCATGGGTAATTTTGTTGGATAATCTGAGCAGTTGGTGCACAGTTGATGCTTGCTTCACAAAGCCATATTGAGTGTCTGGTATGATAGAATTTTCGTCCACGTGGCTCTGGAGGCGAGTTCGAATGATCTTCTCGTAACCTTGGCCCAGACATTGAGAAGACTAATAGGTCGGTAGCTTGCTGGATCTCTTGGCGGTTTTCCTGGTTTTGGTATGGCTACAACTCGTGCTGTTTTCCATGGATGTGGGAAGTAGCATTCGCGCAACGAGCCGTGTATGATGCGAAGTAGGCGGCAGTGAGCAACTGCAGGAAGTTGATGGATAACGGTTTTGTTAATTCCGTCTGGGCCCGGGGCTTTCCTTGGTCGGAGATCTCGAAGAATTAACGTAAGTTCTGCAGAGATGCACAAGTCGCTGGCAGGTAAAGGTGGTTTTATTGCTGTTGTATAGTACCGTTCGATGGGTCCGTCTAGGTCAGGCGATGAGGCGACTGGAGCAACAGTCTGAAAAGCGTGCTCCATAACGTCTGCTAGGGCGTTAGCCTTTCTGTGCTGCTGAGGGCCGGTCCAGATGGTGTGTCCAGTGGTGGATTTGGAATACCACGTTTAGATAGTGATTTAACCATGGGCCAGATGGAGTGGTCGGCAACTGACAGAGTTTGAAGTTTTTTCCTCCCACTGACGTCGGCGGTGTGCAGCAATATCGCGGCGTAGCTCTCTGCATAGCTTGTTGTATTCAATGTGCAGGTCAGGCGTTCGAAACGCCTGCCACCGTCGACGGGCAGTATTCTTTATTAGAACCGATCGCTTTAGCCCTGCAGGGAGGTCCATGTACGATGGCGTTGGCCGGGTAGTCCTGGGAACTGCCGTATCAAATGCTGAAACGACACTAGTCTCAAGATGAAGAAGGCACTCTTCAATTCTCTTAGGATTTATCAACAGAGGCACTGGGTTGCTCAGATTTTGGTCACAAGCTGACGGAAAAGGTCCCAGTTGGCTCTCTTGTAGTCTGGAACTGTGTGTGTAGAGGATACTAGGGTAGTGTTCCCCAGATCAGAAGTACTGGATCATGGTCCGACGTCAACGCCTGGAGCGTTTGGAGGTCGTAGGATACTCTGACATTCCTGAGTATGGCAATGTCCAGAACATCCGCGATCGTCCTATTTATAAGGTGGAAATATGTTGGATCGACAGGGCCTACAACCGTGTAGCCAAAGTCCACGGAGTGTGCCAGTAGTTGGGCACCCCTATGGTTTTCTACAACCGAGTTCCAGTGCTTATGCTTTGAATTTAGGTCGCCTGCCAAAACAGTGGGTGTGGTTCCTGGAAAGAGTCCCTCTATATCCGGGAGGTGAATGCTTCCTCGAGGTGGGTGGTAGACGGATATCAGTCGGACTCGGAGAGGTCCTCCCAGCGAGGTCACTTCTACTGCAGTAGCTTCAAGGAGTTTGGCCGGTGTTGGAAGGGCCAGCTGATGATGGTTGATTTCGTTTGCTACTAGAATGGCTGTTCCCCCACCTCGACGTGTTGTTGTAGCTGTTGGGCGGTCAGTTCTAATGACAGAGTATCCTGGAACTGTCCACTTCTGGTAGGGTAGAAGGTGAGTTTCATTTATCAGTGCAATTTCAATTCGGTTGATTTTTAAAAGGTGTAACAGTTCTGGAGTTTTTGCAATTACGCCTCCATTAGCGTTCCAAAACAAAATAATAAGCTTGCGGGATTTAGGGGCCAGTTGGGTACATTTAGCTAATTCGACTAGCATGTCAGCCAATGTATTTAGGATAGGGCTAGGATTTAATTCCTTGACTGCTTCAACGATGCCCATTATAATATTCCAGATCTTGGGCTTAGGGCGGCGTTCGGAGACGCGGTATGATTTGGAAGTTTGTAGGATGGTTGCGATGGCTGGTGTTGAAGTGGTACTCGCTGGTGAGGACGAGGAGTTGGGTGCTGTGGTTGCTGTTATTGTACGATAGGGAACTGTGAGTATCCTGGATTTGTTGTTGCAGAGGCATATGATACGCTAGGACGTGCGTACACAGAGGTTAGTTCGGCGGAATAACGAGGGTTGGTTGCCTCCTTTGACAGGCGACGTCCTTGGGTTGTGCGAGGTGAGCCTGCTGGACACAGGCCTTTTGGTACGTTGGGCAGCGACGGGAAGAAGCCGGATGGTCTCCTCCACAGTTAGCACAGGTTGCTGGCATCGTTGGTGGTTTAGTACAGGAAGTGGATGTATGTGTGAGTGCGCACTTGAAACATGTTGGCGGTAGATGGCAAAAGGCTGAGCTGTGGCCATACATTTGACAGTTATAGCACTGCCTAGGTCCCTGCGGTCCTCTGTACTTTTCGACAGTTACGCGATGGTGGCATACGCGTTCAATTGAATGGATTGATTTCCCATTTTCGGGGCCCACAAAAGCGGACGACACGACAAAGAGGGGCATCGGTCTACGCACACCTTCCACGGGACGGTGGAACAGTTGTTGAACATCTGCAAATACGAAGTCCTGGTTTCGCAAATCTTCTTTTATGTCGTCTATGTCGACAGTTGCTGATAGCCCACGCATTACAACCTTTTTCAGGCGTTTTTCAGCAGTGGGGAAAGTATAGAATTGAATGTCTTGTTCTCGGAATGTTACTTCCAGGGCTTTATAAGTTTTGAATATCTTCTGCTTTTACTCTAAACGAGTCTTTCGTAGAAGAAAGAGTGACACGTCCAGTGGTGGATCGTCGAACCAAGTCCATCATGACTCGATAGTTGGGGACGCCAAAGACAGTGATTGGGGAACACGCTCCGCTTTTTGGGAGTGTGTCGCCTGGGTAGTTTACATTTGTGGCAGTATTAGTTTTATGTGAATTGTGTCTGTTGCTGTCGTCGGATCCCGAGGAGGAGATAACGTCACCGCTAGGTTGACGTCCATTTTGATCGTCCCAAGTCCATCTCGTCGTCGGCAGATAACTCTTGGTCTAGCAGACTGCGTAGTTGGTAGGGTCGTCTTTGGAGCGGGGCGAAACGGTTTGACAGGGGGATTCCATGTTGGGGTTGGGAGGTGGAAGTGCGGGAAGTCGATGGCTGGCAATTAAAGATGCTGTTGTCTGCTTTTTTTGAAGAGTGTGCTTCTCACTATTCCTCTTCGTTTCTGTTTTTTGTCGTTTTGCTGCGGAGGCAGAAGTGGTTACAATGGTACTATGGATTTGAGTTGAATCTTGTTTTGTTTGTGCATTATACTGGGCTACCAAGTTTGTGGTAGCGAACCAGTTATCTGAGTGCTAGTGGACGGGGGTGGGCTGGGAGTCATGACGGTTGTCAGTGTACTTGCAATAGACCGATTACCTTATCTCTAGCAAGCGCCTACTTGGCGACATGCCAGAGGGCAAAGTCCACACTAGTGGAGTGACTCGTAGCTCTGCTCCTGCTGTGAGTTGGCCAGTAATGATGTAATGCTATGGCTGCTTATAATAATAACTACGCAAACTCTTAGTTAATATTAACTAAGAGCTGTTAAGTTAAGGCTGTATATAATGTCAGTATGAAAACAGTCGCTATGCGGCTGTAGGCACGTGACAGTAGTATTCTGCTAATGGATTTGTATGTGTGTGCAGCGTTGTAGGTACACGATTTCTTGAAGCCACTGCTCAAGTGAGGGAATATGGATATTTCATTTATGATTCTAAGATTTCGAGAATGTGATGCTTTTCTGAGGGGAAGTTTTTTTCTGAGATACGTAGGTAGACCCAACTTCATGATTTTTTGTGTTAGGCACGCTAGATGGAGCAACCTGCGATTTGACATTTTAAGTAGCTTCAGTTCTTTGTATTTGTACGAGATGTGATCGTATTTTCTCATGTCAAGTGTGTACCGTATGCATGCATTCTGAGCGTATTGTACGCGTTTCTTTTGTATACTATCTAGACACGGATCATACACAATATCTGCATAGTCGAATTTCGACAAAATGAGTGTTTCCACTAATAGCTGTTTTACATTTGTGGCAATATTCTGGAAAACTTGTAAAGATGTTTCAATTTACAAAAAGTGTCTTGAATGAGTTTGTTAATGTGATTTGTGAATCTTAACTCAGAGTCCATGATCAGACCAAGGTTTTTCGTAGTTTCAGTAGTTAGGAGAGTTTCATTATTTATTTGTAAGATAGGTGGATTGTTTTTTAAAACCTGTCGTCCGTGTTTTGTTCCAAAATAAATAACAGTCGTTTTGCTTGAACTTAATTGAAGGGCGTGCTTCTTTGACGTTTCGCTGACATACGTGAGGTCAGAATTCATTTCTAGTTCTGCGATTTTGGCAGCACGCGGGTCGTAGGATAGACATAGTTGACTGTCATCTGCATAATAATGAGCATTATAAACTCTGAGGTCCTTCATTAGGTCTGATGTGTAAAGTGTGAACATTAAATGACTTAAGATTGCTCCTTGTGGTACTCCTTTAACTATTGATTTAGGCCCTGAAAGTTTGGAATTTGATATGACAATTTGAGACCTGTTCGTAATAAAGTCTTTTAATATTGAAAGTGCTGAATTGGATATGCCAATATATGAGAATTTTGCAAGTAAAAGTTTGTGATCGATAGTATCGAAAGCTTTGGAATAATCTAGCATCACCATTGTTGTTACCTGTCCTTTGTCATTGGCTCTAATGATATCGTCTGTTATGTTGGCTAATGCTGTTGTAGTACTGTGAAAAGCCCTGAACCCTGATTGTGATGCAGGTATAAGGTTATGGGTTGTACAGAATTTTGTTAGTTGTTTGTTTAGTATATTTTCGAGTATCTTTGACGCATAGGGCAAAATGCTAATAGGTCACAAGACTTAGTGTGTTTTATTGCTTAAAGTCACACATACTACCAAGCAGGGGTCACCTGGTCTGTATCGCTACACGGGTCTTGATTCTGCTTTCAAAGGTGATATAAGACGGGTGTATGTATTCATGTCTAGTCTATCCTATGTATTAAAAAGTCTGATTAAAAGAGGCTGACAACGTATTTATGAAACGTGTATCGGTAAGCAACAGAGGAAAATAAATAAAATTAAGATAAAATACCTGCACACAAAAATGAACTGAAATTAAACAAATTTGAAAATTTAATAGTATATAGCATCATTAATTTAACATAAGACATATTGATAATTTAATTTAAATCCGTATTTAATTTAGAAATTCGATTAATATAATTATTATTAAAAGCAATGCAACCAGGTCGTAATTTTGATCGTGAAGTTGACTGGACAACATTAGAAGTGATGGATGAATATTACACTATCACAGACCTAAAATTATTTATACTCTAT
Source organism: Sweltsa coloradensis (assembly GCA_024449915.1). Taxonomy (NCBI): domain Eukaryota; kingdom Metazoa; phylum Arthropoda; class Insecta; order Plecoptera; family Chloroperlidae; genus Sweltsa; species Sweltsa coloradensis. The sequence continues at coordinate 29,968 of JAMZAV010002993.1, forward strand.
TGGTGTATTTTTATGGTATTCGATATTGCAAATGAGGTACCGGTAAAGAGGAATGAATCACATTATTAAGTTTATATTTATTTTACATGCAAGAAAGCTCACCTTTCAAGCAGAGCACGTTTTTAAGGCTGCAACTGGACGCAAGGCTGTCTACGCTTGTAATTGGCTGAGATTCTCGCCTCATTAACCAATCAGAGCTCTAGTTTCAGGCTGCAGCTGTTTGAGGCTGTCTACGCTTGTGATAAATTGATAACGCTTGTGACTTATAACCAATCAGAGCTCGTATTTCAGGCTGCAGCTGTGGGCATGGCAGTGTACGCCTGTGATTGGATAAGATCCTCGCATAGCTTCAAGAGTTCAATGATGATCATAATCAGTAGAACTAACTGTCCAGTCGAGTTCAAACCCAGGGGATTTGACCCATTTTCTTTGAAGAACTTTGGGCAGGTAAGTTAAATGTCCTATTTTTGTTTCCAGTCGTGTGCCCATTATTTACTCAGAAACAAACTATATTCATGCTTTTGCAGACTTTTTAAGCTCTAAGTATAATTGGATGAGCAAAGCGAAGACTTCAATTTCAACCCCCCCCCCCCAAAAAAAAAATTGCTTGGGTGTATTTCCTTTTTTTCTGTTTGTTTGCGCTCTACCGGTCAAACGGCGTATGCGATTTTGATAAAAATTTGAGGGGACCTTAGAAATCTCTAAACTTTGACCTACCACGTTTTTGGGTACAATAGATGAAATATTTCCTATAAATATCGTACTTATACGATATTTTTCGATTTTTAATGCGTTTTTTCGTGATATTTGGGCCGATTCTGACCAAACGGTTGAAGCTACAACGTTCATATTTTACATGCACATTAAGATATTATTTATGTATTGCTCTTTGAAAGAAAAAGTTGATAAAGTTAACCAAAATTCATAGAAATAAAGGTTTTAATAGCATTTTATTAAGATGTTTATATAAAATAGCTATGGAAACTTGACAACAATCACCTACAATGCGTATAAAAAGCAAGTCCTTGGGCCTCAAGATAATTATTTTACATTCAATTGTCAATTACCATAGCAGTAAAAACTACTTTATAAAAAGTTACCTATTTAAACAAAATTCATTTTGTAAAGACACTTGAAAAAGTAATGAGAACCCACGCATAAAGAAACTAAGTAATCATTGGACAGAAAAATTCAATCAAAAAAGCTCATCCATTAACGCGACTAGAAAAAGCGTTCGCAAAGCGGCCTACTTAAATATTATTCAATCTTCAGTATGGTAAATCGAATGTTCCAACGCCTTTTTTGCTTTTACACTGCAGGTGAACCAAGATTTCACCACGAGTATATACCAACTTATCTAACGCCCCATTTATTTGGCCACGCATGTTTTGTATGACAAAAGGGAATACGTTAATTCAATATTTTTGTTGTAGATTTCCAACATCGCCTACAAGACAACGGCTACAATGAAGAGCGTTGTTTAAAGGTGAAGATGTCGAATGTGGACGATTCCTGCGATTCCAAGTCCAAACGGCTTACACAGAACCCTGCGTTCTACAAACAACTCGAATAATCTTTGATGTTAAAGCGCCCTAAAACTACTAATAAAACGGAAGAAATAAAAATATTTTTTTATACATCAATTAATATAAAAAATGCGAGGCGACTTACTGCAAGTCTGAAAGAGACCAAGAACAGAAATGCGTCCGGTTGTACCAGCCGAGAAAAGGTGTAAGTACGGTCGAATAATGTTTTCTAACGAATATCGTACTTTTAGTGCAACGATTAGTGGACCATAATAGCTCATCCATCAACGTGACTGGAAAAAGCATCTGCGAAGCGGCCTAGTTATGAGAAATATTGCTTCGATTGTCTCCAAAATACCAACACATAAATACTGTGATTTCGAACGTTCCCATAAAATCGTGGTACAGCAGTTTCCCCGGTCGCGGGCAAAGATTTAGAAATTTATATTTGATATCACGAAAATATTGTATTAAAAACAGAACAAATCTTGAAATTTCGATATTCATGAGAAATATTTATTTGATTGTACCCAACAACTAAGCAGGACTAAGTGACTAAGTTTTGAGATTACGAAGGTCCCTTGAAATTTTCATCGAGATCGCATCTGCTTTTTGCCTGGGAGTGTGCAAACAAACAGACAAAAGAAACGAAAAAAACTCCCGAGCATTTTTGCTCAGGGTAAGTGAAATCGAAGTGTTCGCTGCGTTCATCCAATAAACTTTACCCTTTCTACTTAGTTGTAATAATGTATTCGTAATTCATATCTATTTATAAATTTGTTTGTGTGTTTATAGTAATGCAATAATTGTTTTAACTTAGTTTATAACCCTAATAATCCTATAAATGTGAAATATTTAAGAATGAATGGACTGAAATAAATAAGGTTATACATCTTGCAAATACAATTCACTGGTCGGGTCAATTTGCCGCGGCGAATATAATTATGTTTTATTGTTTTAACGTTAACCTTCGGAAGACAAGTAATTAAAACTAAGAAACTTACAAAAATATTACCCAAAGTTCGTCTGAAACGTGAAAACAATAACATATATATTCAACGAGGCGTAATGACACGACCAGATAATTGTATTTACAATATTCTGGGTCGCAAAAGCCAAAAATTCCAAATAAATCTTATTCAGTTATGATTTGTGATAGATGAATAAGGGAAAATGGAAATATTTAACACAATCATAAAACGTTATTTCAATAAAAGCTAAGATCTATTAAAAATGTATTGCGTATAACATATTTATCCCAGCTCCGCGCAACATTAGTTAGAAAACGTGTCATGACCGTTTACCTATCGATCTAGTCATAAATAAGTCATCTGTTATTCTCTCTGTAGTTGGGTACCACATTGCGCTTTCTCCACATTGCACTTTCTTCGGAGATGAACAAATTGTTCTTTCCGAAGAGGTAAGAGGTTGTCAATTCGATTGTTATGAACTAATGACATTCTTTACCTATAACTTAGCTTATTTAGGACTAAAATAAATGTTGGTTTTGGATAAACCAATTTAATAAAATAATTTGTTCTGGGAAACCTGTCCATACAGTGTGCAATGCTTTCCATTCTTCACAGGGAATGTTAGAGTAAGGACAAATTGTGAGGGGATGTCCAAGGGCCGTGTATGCGGACTCCTTTCCTTGCATTCGCACTGACGTCCGAGGATAAACTCGGAACAATTTAGTCAGGATTGCCGGTCTCGGCGAGATTTGAAAACGGGACGGTAAACTCATTTATTACGATTGCAATCCAAGGGGATAGATTGCCTGCTGTGAACTGTCAGTCATCGTGTGTGCATCACTTTGGTCGTATAGAATGTAAATAGGACAACTAAAAAGGAGCAGTCATTTCGTTTTCAAAATTTGCAAAATTGCAACTGCAGGCGCTTTGGGGCCCCGTTAAAAAAAAATTAGTAAAAAATACAGTATTTCACCCTGTTTGGAAAATATTGTATTTGTTTTCGTTGCTAAAATAATCGTTTTGTGAATCAAGCGGTTTGAAGGTGAAATCTAGCAGATATCTAGGAACTTTCTGCGTCTACAACACAACACAACTAGACACAAAAACTACATTATTTTGGTATTGCATTCAGCCCACATCTTTTTCTAAAACGCACTAAACGCACTCTAAAAACATCAAATTTTCGACGGCGGCGCTATTGTTGGGGGGCTTTGCCCCAACCCCCCCCCCCCGTACTTGGTCCTTATACAATAGCTCCCCCCTCGGGATGAAAAGCCTGAATACAACACTAAGCCTATTTGTGTATCTGTTAGGGAGGCCCCATAGAAATTTTGCGGGCGGGCCCATGAAACAAAGTTCCGCCACTTCTGAATGGCTCGTGTAAATATGTTTCGGAAAACTCCTACTGTAACTGTGTTGTGTTGCGAGGTTGAAACAAATGTAGCAATTTTATGTAAAATGTGAAATCATTTACATTTGGAAACTTCAAATTTAACGATATTGGGAAGTGACCTTGCATAATGGTTCGTATGGTAGAGAACAGCGAAGACTCAAACTCAAATAGCTACTTGGAATAATTGATGAGATCGATAATGCATTAGAATTTAGAGTCTAGGGCTAGGCCATTTACTTAACCAAACGGGTATTCACCCGCCAAACTCAAAAAATATATTTCATTCAGGCTAACTAGTTATAGATTTAGAAATCTCACAAAAAAATTATTGGGTCCATCATGACCTGAAAAAAAATTGTCAAACTTGGTAATTTTCGAGCTAGGTCCCATCGGCAAAAATCTCCCATAAGAAATAACATGGCCTTGGAGGATTTTGATCCAAAAAAATAAATGCCATTATTGACGTACTCGGCAGCTTTTTCTGTAAATTCGCTTTATTTGTTTTGAAATTTGGGCAAGTGGTTTGGTCAAAATAATGCTGATTACCAAGAAAGGGTGTCATTTTGGAAGGTATATATTTGCGCGGTTGATTGTATACTTGCGCACATTTTCAAGACACGATGTTATAAAGTGTCATTTTAGATTGGTACGATTCTCTAGTAACTAAGTGGAAGAAAAAATTAGCAAGTTTAGCTGATTTAAGAAATTCCCCAAAACGCCAATTTTCTACAATTTCTGGTTCTGGTTGTGGAAATAGTCATTCAGATGCTATAGATTATGTGGTAACATATTTTTTTTGGTAAAAAACACGTACTAAAAATGTAACCTATGCTTGTTGATTTTAAATTGGTTTTATTTTTAATAATCGTCAAATGGAAATAATGCATTAACGAATCGTTTTATGTGATGTTTTTTTAGTACCGATGTAAATTTATAATGCGATGTAAATTGAGAAGTTTTAATAAAAGCTGGCGGCGAAAAGAACTTTGTGATGTGCGATAGTCTTGGGGTGTCTAGTAATAATGTATTGTTAAAGAGGCTATTAACTCAAAAAATTATTTTTTACCACATGATCTACAGCACAATACTACACTAAAATAACAGTTTAAAAAAAAAATCTTGTAACTGAGATTTAACACGAATTTTTCAATTTTTTTAATCCAGAAATTTGCGAAAATTGGTGTTTTGGGAAATTTCTTAAATCCGCTTTAACCTCCTTCTTTTTAAGTCCACAAAGATACTAGAGCATAAGTACCAATCTTAAATGCCCATTTTTTACATCGTGTCTTGAAACTGTGCCCCAATTTACCCTCAAACAAGTAAAAATATGCATTCCAAAATCACACCCTATCTTCGTAATCAGCCTATTTTGACCGAACTACTGGCCCAAATTACGAAACAAAATAAAGAGAATTTACCGAAAAGGCTGTAGAGTACGTCAATAATGGCCAATATTTTTTGGGATCAAAATCCTCCAAAGTCAAGGGGCATAAAAATCGTCCCCATATTATTTCTCATGGGAGATTTTTGCCGATGGGACCTAGCTCGAAAAATGTCATGTTTGACAATTTTTGGTGAGGTCATGGTGGCTCCAATAATTTTTCTGTTAATTGGTTAATTCTATACTTGTTAGCCTGAATGAAATATATTTTTGGAGTTTAGCGGTTAAATACCCCTTTAAGTGATGATACTACAAACTAGTGGAAACCGGCCGGCAGCCGGCCGCTGCTCCGGGCGAGCAGTGACGGCTTGGTGCCAAAATGATGCCGACCACTGCCGGCCAATCAAGATTGTATTGACAAGAATCAATTTGGTACCAAATTGGTACCAATCCTACTCTTAAATGAAAATGTGATTTCAATCCAATGATTACACAATGAATTGTTACTATTGCTACATGCCGTTATACTGTTAGTAAATTATATCATTATAATAACATTTTTATTGTTTTTATTGGGCTTTAAAAGTATAAGTTGGTCGGCATCAAGCCGATACCGGACCAATAACCACTTGTAGATACGACCCAAAATTGTGTTTGGTATTACTACATGTCGTAATAGCGTAAGTTAATTATATGATTCTAAAAAGTTTTTATCATATTTATTAGGCTTTAAATGTATATTATTCTTCAAAATGACAGATTAGAAATTGGAAGGGCATTGATGACATGAAAGCGGTAACGATTGAATCTGCCCTTATTTACATTAAAAGTTTAAGTAAAGCATCGGAAGCATTTAAAACCTCTACCCATTGATTTTTATTTTTCTAATCCAATTTTTACACTAATTGCATAATTTAAATTATCTTTCTTGGAACTAATACTAATGGCGAAGCCCACTTGTGTTTAACATGTTAAATGATACTTTTGCAAGTATTTTATTTAATTATTTTAAAATTAAAGTTAAAGTGAGTGCATATGGCAACAAATTACTTTTGTGGAAGATGATAATCGAATTAATTACATGAACCCATTAACTTAATGCAACACGCATTGAACCAATGAATGGCCGGAAGTGTTTAATAAAACAAAGTTTCAAAACAAAATAATGTCTAGTAATGGATGTTTATAGGCTCCAACTCGATGATGGGTTATTATGGTCTGGTAGGCCAGTGTCGTGGAGAATTCTTCTTCACGTTTGTCAATGCCCAGACGTTCGTTATACTAAGGAGGCTCTTAATACACAAACCCTTAGTACTAAAACAGCATTTTAATTGAAATATACAAATCACCAACAATTTTAATGCCTCACAAACTGTGCTTCCAAATCTTGCAACAAAATTGAGCCATGTCTCCATAACAAGATATACGACAATCCTTGTTAACTTATAGTTCTTCAACGAGGACAAAATTTAGTACTTCACCAAACACTGCAAAACTTCCCCAATTGATCAAGGTGTATGAAAAATGTGTTTTTATTCTTAACACACTAGGATTCTGTTGCATTCGCCATTAATATGTTAAGTCCCCGAACACTAAAAGTATGGTTTAAAAATCGAAATGAAATATCTCAATTTTATATACACGGGATGGTATGACTGGAAACTCAGACTCTTTCTCCTGTAACTAGTGAGACTGTGAAGTTCTGGTGGTTCTCGGATGGTCCTGATCACGTTTAAATGTTTCTGCTGTGGGGTGTGTGCTCGTGTGCATGGCGAGGTTGCTCTTCAGTGCGACTCTTGAGGGGCACAGAGTGCACGCTAGTACTGAAGTAGTGAATAAGACTTTACATGCCTGGTTAGGCCTATCATTGAGAGGACCCCACAGTTGGACACAAACGATGCAATTGACGCCACTCTCGTATGGATATCTTTTTGTCGAGCGAGTGACTTTTCTGCGTGAAGCTTGTAGGGCACAGGACGCATACAAAAGGTTAAACTCCATTATGTCTCTTTATGACGTGTAAAGTTAGGCCTACTTGTAGTGAACCTTGCTGAACAATCAGGCATGATACACACAAAAGGTTTCTCGCCAGTATGTGTCCTTGTGTGCCCAATGAGGTGACTCTTCTGCGTGAATCTTGCAGGGCACATGACGCATGCAAAAGGTTTAATTCCATTATGTCTCTTCATGTGTAAAGTAAGGCCACTACTTGTAGTGAACCTTGCTGAACAATCAGGCATGATACACACAAAAGGTTTCTCGCCAGTATGTGTCCTTGTGTGCCCAATGAGGTGACTCTTCTGCGTGAAGCTTGCAGGGCACAGGGCACATGCAAAAGGTTTAACTCCATTATGCCACTTTATGTGTAAAGTGAGGCCACAACTTGTAGTGAACCTTGCTGCACAATCAGGCATGTTACACACATATGGTCTCTCTCCAGTGTGTGACCTCACATGGATGATGAGACTGCTCTTTCGAGAGAACCGAGCCGAACAGTCTGGCATGGTACACACAAAAGGTTTCTCGCCAGTATGTGTCCTTGTGTGCGCGGCGAGGTGACTCTTCTGCGTGAACTTATCGGGGCAGGTAGCGCAGGCAAAACTTCTCTCTCCCAAATGGCTTCTCTTGTGCGCCACGAGTGTTGGTTTCTCTGTGAATCTTATCCCGCAGACCTCGCACTGCAGGCTCTGTTTAACCGAATTCTCCTTGGCAACAGGTAAACTTCCCCCGGTCATCTCTGCAGCTCCACTGGTCGCTGTCTCCGTCTGAGACACATCCTGCTCTGGTGCGGTTCTCTTCGCTTCTTTCTTATTATTCTCCTTCAGAGCCGGACAAAAGAGCACATGACGCTCGAGACAGATCGAAGTGCTGAATCCCGAGGAGCAGGCGAAGCACGGAAATACAGACTCTGAAAACCAAAAGATAATAATTAGTTTCCGGATTTTATTGGTCTTACGCTTTTGAAATGAGTATATTCAGAGAATTATTGATCAATGCCTCACTAGACTGTCTACATCAACGCACTTTATAACAATTTACTAAGATATAAAGAGAACGGCTGTATGATTGAACGTCTTCTATACACTTGCTTGCAAAGCTCTACTTACCAATTAGATGGTCTTCCTCTGTTGGTGAACTGGGGTCGGGAAAATCTTGAGGTAATGTTAATATATTTTCTATTGAATCTCCTTTAATAGTAAACTCGCATTCTTCTTTGATAATATCATAGGGAAAATTCTGGCTGAATTCAAACCAAGGGGACACAGTTTCCATTGGACACACCACGTTAACTCTAGAGCTACATTCCGTCTTGTTGACACCAAAGGTTACTAGGGAGCTTGTTTCGGGGTTGGTGATTATTAATGTATCGCACAATTGTGGCGAAGGCTCTTCAATTGGTTCCTCTTTGATTTGTCTCGACTCGCTCTCATCTTTAAAGAAATCAAAGCTTTCGTGATGGTTTATTTCGGAACAAGGCGAAGCCTGGACTAATGTGCCACACTCTTGCGACGGAGACAAATCTAGTGGGTCTTTCTTGGTATAATTTAAATCCCATTCTCCCATAGCAGCATTAGTAAAGGGATGGCTTACTTCGGAGAAAGGCTTAGACTGAGTAAATGTGTGTTCTTGGGGAGAATACTGATGAATTGGTTCTTCCTTGATATCTATTCTTTCCCATTCTTCCTTGACAGCAATCGACGGTAAGGCTAGGCTTTCTTTGGAGGAATGCGCGGACCGGAAGAAAGTGCCACACTCTTGCGATTGAGACAATCCTAGTGTGTCCTTCTTGATATCGTTCAATTCTTATTCTTCCATGGCTGCATTCGATGTTCAGACAGTGTTTACTTCGGATCAAGGCGTAGACTGGACGAATGTGTCACACCTTTGTGAAAATAAAAACAATATCACGCGTCACAGGTAGAGAATACTTAAAATAGGCCAATTGAACAATAGTCAAACTAACCTCCCACCAGAGCGCAGAGCGATCGGGCTTTGGTCACAGTTGTCTGGACGTTGATAAAATAGGATTGTTTACAACATTTTGATGGCAATGCATTATTGTTGTGGTGGGTGAAAGATTCCTCCAACAGAGTGCAGAACGATCGACGTTTGGTCACAGCCATGGTTTATGTTCTACGGGAACCACAATGTAAAGAGTCCTGTGACAAAAACCCGATCATGCAATCCTGGCGGAGAATCTGGGTGAACCAGCTTGGCAATGTCCTTTGGGAAAACACTGTTGCCTGTGTCACTGCCATATCATAATGATCCCATGTGCTTTGAGATAATATGCAGTTCCAAATGGGTCTGGGTGGTATTTTTGTAGGCCTACACTGAACAAACGTACCTATATATGCTTCTTTCAACATTATTTCAAACTAAAATTGAAAGATGCAATATCAGTTAGTTTGGTAAAGAATATGTTAATAAAGCCTTATTAATCCGTTACGAAATAGAACGAATTTAACACATTTATAACAGCAATCATTTTGTTCTGAATCTTCTTTTTTGATTCTGGCGTTGATCCGCGGTTGTTCGCACTGTCCATACCACTGATTGCTATATTTCCTATTAAAAATATTGTTCTTTGATTGGTTATCGCTCACTCGTCGATTGCGTCGGGGGGCTCACGGTCAAAAGAGCGCGGCAACAAGCGCGTCGCCCAATAGAGCGCGACAATAAAGGCGCCGCCCATAAGAGCGACAGACCAATAAGGTCGACAGGTAAACAAGAGCGACTGGCCATATGAGCGACTCCAAAAAGAGCGAATAGCCAATAACAGCAACAGGCCAAAAAGAGCGAATACCAATAAAAGCGACTCAAGAAGTGCGAATGGTCAATAAGAGCGATAGGCCAATAAGAGCGCCAGTTACGACTTTGGCGTTTCCCTAGGAAAAAGTAACTTTGCCGATGCTGCTGGCATCGACGGTTGACTTGTGACCACCAGCGACCAAAATTACAGTTTCGGCCTTCAAATTGGCCACAGTTCACATACCTATGAGTGAGCATCGACAATGTTGCTCCACATAAAAATAAATAAAAATAAATACCTACCTGTATAATTGGTAGCAAAATGAGCGAAATTCGCTCTTAATAGTGTGTCGTTATTTTTGGCATGTCGCGGCATGTCGCTCTTTTTGGTCTGTCGCTCTTATTGGACCATTCGCTCTTTTTGAGTCGCTCTTATTGGCCTGTCGCTCTTATTGACCATTCGCTCTTTTTGAGCGAGCGGTGCGAGCGTCTCCACTTGACTCTTATGGCTCGAATGTCTGTTTTTGTTTTTTTTTTTTTTTCTGTTACTGCTTCGATACAGGTCGCACCGTTTCTCTGATCAACCTGAAATTTTGCAACATGTACATACCACCTAGGCGAGTTGCTGTATAGTTTTTGAACAAAATCTGATCGTTGGTTATAAAAAATAAAAAATAAAAATAAAAAATAAAAATGTACCGATCGTTATGAAATTTTGCAGGGTCAATAAAAACAACATTCTCTCCTATTTGTTAAATTTTCAGCTAAATCGGTCAAGAACTTAAAGACTTATTGGTAATCATAATTCGAAAAATGATGTTAAAAAATGAAGGAGGCAGTGAAGATACAAAGATACACTTTAGAAGGCATGACGTGAATTAGTACAATGCAAAGATGTTGGAATTGTATATAGTGTACAATGTCAATATCCAGTTAGGCCTACACTGTGTGGTGGGACTTATGGGAATGTCGTACTCGGGTCATGTTGCACGTACCGGTGCTCGCTCAACAACGCGTCCAACTGAGCGTTTTCCTAGTTAACCATTCGCTCTTTTTGAGTCGCTCTTATTGGTCATTCGCTCTTATTGGTCCGTCGCTCTTATTGGTGTCGCTCTTATTGGCCTTTCGCTCTTATGGGCGTCGCTGTTTTAATGTCTCAAACAGAAAATCAGTTACATGACTGAGTGGGTAAAATCTAAATATGAATTCATTTTATTTGTTTATTGAGCGAACGAAGCGAGCGTCTCCACTTGACTCTTATGGCTCGAATGTCTGTTTTTTTTTTTTTTTTTTTTCTGTTACTCTTCGATACAGGTCCCACCGGTTCTCTGATCGACCTGAAATTTTGCACACATGTACATACCACCTAGGCGGGTTGCTGTATAGTTTTTGAACAAAATCCGATCGTTGGATATAAAAAATAAAAAATAAAATAAAAAAATAAAAAAATAAAAATGTACCGATCGTTATGAAATTTTGCAGGGTCATAAGTACACCATTCTCTCCTATTTTCCAAATTTTCAGCTAAATCGGTCAAGACCTTAAGTAGTGTAGATAGAAATAACAAAAGTAACGTTACCATGGCAACGAAAAGTCTCACTATGCACTGCCACCTAGAAGTAATCAAAATACTATCGAGGAAGCAACGTGTATTATTTGTTTTCAAAGAGTTTAAATAGTATACCCAAAGGAATTATGGCAAGATCATCGAGATGGCGGTGGATTTTATCCATTCTCTTCTATTCTATCTTCTCTATATATTTTACCAATTTTCAGCTAAATCGGTCAAGACCTTAAAGACTTATTGGTATGTAACATTATGGGAATGTCGTACTCGGGTCGTGTTGCACGTACCGTTGCTCGCTCAACAACGCGTCCAACTGAGCGTTTTCCTAGTTTAACAATAATTACTACACAACAATAACGATTTTTCTTGTCACACTTCCTAACTCTTGTGTAGTAAGCACCGCCGTCTGGATGTATGTAAGATACAAATTAAGCTGCTTGTCATGGCTCGGATTTCCCCATGTTAAATGATTGACATGCAAAAGGAATAGAGCTTTGTCGGTCTGCCGCTAGATAGGGCTAGTTAAGGGAGGCGAAAGTAGATTTATTTCAGGTTTAGGATTGGGACTTATGGCCGGGCTTTTAATTAATGAATAATAAAGGTGATAATTATATTTTTATTTAGTTGGAACGTTTTATATTAAGGAATTGTTTATTTCCCATGAATTATGACAGCAAACTCAGGTAGGGAAAGGAAGTTTCACAGATCTAGTTCCAGATTTGAACCATAGATGGTGTTAGTTAAGGGGGGCATGAACTTCTTTACCGACTGAAAGTTCACTGAAAGTCATGACCAAATTTTGTTGAGCCATGACAAGCAGCTCATTTGTATCTTACATACATCCAGACGGCGGTGGTAGTAAGTGACCTTGGTTAATTGAGGAACTGGGTAGAAGAACGGCGTAAGTCAGAAAACATATATTATGAGATAAATGAGAAATACTTTATAAAAATAAAAAAAAGTGTATTTGGTTCATGATATTTGGGGTGTGATTTTTGATAATGTTACTGCACAATTCTCATCAGGTGAAAAACTTTAGCTCCCTAACGTCAAAAAAAGTAACGCCCTTCTTCCATAATTTACTTTTTTTTGGGGGGAGGGGGGGATTTCTACTTATTTTTCAACTTATCACTATTTATCAATAACATAAAAATCAAGTCCTATGTTAGGCCCGTTATGGGCCTGTGGACACAGTAACTCCCGTCTGTTGGAGCACTATGGAAGAAGGGCGCAGCAGTTTAACTATATTACTCAATGGTTTAACCATAAAGTTATAAATAGGCCTAGTACGTTTAACTAAGTGTAAATAGGCTGTGGCGTGACCTGTCGGACCTGTTTACAACCTCTAAGCGCACTTCAAATGAAACGATCTCCGCAAGATGGGCGTAAGTCGAGGAATGCCCTTCTCCTTTCCGTGCCTCAATTGATTCAAGTGTGTTTATTTCGTTCTATCAGATAGTTTCTTTCCGTTCGTTGGTAATGGATTGAATAATGATGAGTTATATGCTACGTTAAATTCAATGTTAACATCCTGTTCTTAGTCTAGTTGCCTATAATAAGATTAGTAGAGAGAAATAAATGTTTTGTTCTAGCAATCTTATAAAAGTACCATGACTCTTCATCTTTATCTACATCGTCTGGTGGTCGTGTTTTGTGGTTCTGTATTTGGTCAAGGCATCAACAGCAGACAAAGTCAAATCCATACTTTAGTATCCCGTCATACGAATTACAATGTAAGAATTATTATGCAGTGTACACAATAATATGTTAATTCACAAGAAGATGATATTTTCAATAGAAGCACTTGTAGTGGAGAAGCTCAGCCTAACAGTGAAGATCCTGGTCCCTATGCCTAGGAGTGAGCGGAGGGTGGGTGGGGGGTCTATCCTAGCGGTAGGCCCTAGGCCTAGGGCTACATTTATGCAGCTTACAACATGCCTCACTAATCACCATTCCAAAGGATTTAGAGTGTAGCTAACAATAATTGATATGTAAATCGTTATGAATTGTAAGGATATATTTGCCTCACTAGGCCTACCACTATTCAATCATGTAGACTAAAGAGGGAATGGACAATCATAACTGACACTGGCCGACCAGATGCCGGGACAGGTAAACTACATGGAACTACTACAACTACTTAAAATACAGGGCTGCGTACAAATTATAAAATCACATTCGGCGTACCTTATAAATTGCTGATCATTTCCATTGAACACCAGAACAAGGAAATACGGAAAAAAGAGAAATTAAACAACAGTAAGAACACTATGTAAACAAGCAGCCGCCATTGCATGAATACGTAGTGCGCCACTCACTCGGAGCTCGAAGACAAAAAGCAAGAACTTCAGAAGAAATACACCAAATTATTTGTGCTCCGGGTTATTGATGTCGAAATGATTTTGCTTGACTTATGTTCGAAAACAAAGCAAATCGACTGCTCAAATCCTTTAGTGCTATAAAACTGTTTGTGTAACCTCACTTAATCTAAACGCAAAGCTATTAGACTAAACTAAACGCATTAGTAAACTTACAATCAGTATTATTTATACCTATATAATTATCAAATTACGCTTAACGCAAAATTGTTCCCGGGTGGCCTACTCAACCAAGGTACTCAAAACATGACTCGCTCACTCGTCTTACAACGACTTTTGACGTTTTCCTACAGTCTAGTTGGCTGGGGCGCCATTATAGGGGTACCCGAAATGTGGGAGACTTGGGTTCAATCCCCTGGGCCCCGATTCATGTACATTTTTATCCCGGGTAAAGGTGGTATAAGAACGGTATAATGCAGGACATGGCAGGATAAGGCCTGTTTAAGTCTGGGCAACTCTCATCCAATCAAAAATTTCCAATCCAACAACAAACACAAAAAATGCTATTTTCCACTGCATTCCACAGCCATGTAAATCATCAAATTAGCAAAATAACACTACAAATTTGCACCATCTTTTGTTTTACATTTTCATTTAGTGACAGGAGATTGCGTGAAGGCTTATTATTGCCGTAAAATTTGGAATAGCCTAGGACTATCATACCATTATTTATCTGCATTAGGCTTTTAGTAATCAAAACTAGTTATTTGTGCGGGATTTGTGTCAGAACAAGGTCGTGCAGGCCTAGGGTTGGCTATAAGAGGCCTAGGGCTTGTCAAACGTGTAATGTTTGTATTAATTTTATGTAGTCCTATAGCCTAATGGGACTTTAGGCCTACACTGTTGTATTATGAATAATTTTCTACATCTGGGCCTAGGCCAGGGACGGTTTCTGATTTGTTTTATGAGAGTAATAACAACTCTTCTCGTTTTACACATAGATGCAAAATTTAAAATGTCCGCCATCTGTTTACATATTTTCTTATCCCCGGTCGAGGCGGGATAAGTCTTCATGAATTGGATTCGGAGTTATACCGCACTTATACCACCTAACTCGGCTTATACCGGGATAAAAATGTACATGAATCGGGGCCCTGGTCGGGAAAGATTTTATAATTTCTGGATTGTATTTTAAAAATTATTAAACATGATCATAAATGCATGTAGGCTAACGCAGTGTAGTCTATTAACTGTGACAATACTTTGGAATGCACACTATGGCAGCAATGCTGTATTTATTTGAGTGAATGAAATAATAAATAAAAACATAGCCAGTACGAATTACGTAAAAATATTGCAAGGTTTACTAAATCTCGGAGCGGAATTTGGGGGTACCTTAAGCGTGCATGATTCGGTACACCTAGGGAACTGCATTTCACAGCCAGAAAAGCACAAACAAAACCATTGTCGTTAAATAATTCCTACACATTGGCAGCCTATTTTTCAATTTATTATTTCTTGTTGGTTTAATCGCAATGGATCTAGCTGATTTTGTTAGCAGTTCTTACGAAACTCGTATTAGATGTCTGATTAAAATTTCGTCGCAATCTGTTCAGCGATTCGGCTAATTTTTTATGTACACACACGCACACAGAATCACAGGATGCGCGCCGTTTGAGGTGAATGGAGACCACTCAGTCACTACGCTCCCTCGTCTTACTAGGAAAACCGCCAAAGTCGTTGTTAGACGAGTAAGCAAGCCATGTGTTGAGTACCAGGTAACATAAACAATAGGGGTTTGAGTTTAGATGTTATAAGGTCGCGTCAACACTGTAAGGCCTAATGCGCCACTCTCTTCCTAATAGGGAACCTAAGTTTTGTAGGCGGGAAGGAAATTGGTTCTCTCTGGTCTCAGCGCCCATAAGAATTAGCATGGTACGAAAATGTAACTCGCCGTATCTTTTGACTCGCGCAAAAGAAATCTAAACCAATAACATCACAAGATGCATAATTTTGTGAAGAAGATGATGGCATTCTACTTTGCTCGAACACGCTTCCTAAATTCAAACTATTATGAGTTTAATGGACCCATGTTTGCGCGCTGTCGCAAATGTACTCTGACTGAGCGGCAACCTAAGCGAGACGCAGCCACGTTGTGTGCAGCTGTGGCATCCTCGCATACCACGCGCCTGTCCATGGTTGCTAAATTTACTTTTCATTCAAGATTTTGTTGGCACATTAAAGGATATTTTATTAGTAATGTATAATCTAGTACAACCCAGTGACCTCACAGTAGCCACAAAGCAAGTCGGATACCAAATGTTATGCTGATGAAACGGACAAAATGTTTTTACGTGCTTTTTCATGAGCAGTTTGGAAGGTTTGGCAACAGTGTAAATGTAGAGTTCACTTCGACTCAAAACAAATGTCATTAATATTTGTGATAGAGCAGAGTTATGTATATCCACGCAAAGAGGAAAGATTATAGTTTCTTACAGTTTGAATATAATTCCGGTCCGTGGTCGGGTTCTCGCGCTATCGCTTACGAAACATTTAGCACGGGTTAATCGCCTATACCACGCTGACCGGAGAGAACCAGACAACGTTCACTTAGATTCCCTATAGACTGAGACGGAAATACTCATGCAAGCTAGATTCAGCCTAAGGTATACAGGAGGAAAGGGGCCATGTTCCCAGGTAGGCCCTACTCAACACATGGCTTGGTCACTCGTCTAACAACGACTTTGGCGTTTTCTAGTTATATTTTAATGTTACCGGGTACTCAAGACATGGCTTGGTCACTCGTCTAACAACGACTTTGGCGTTTTTCTAGCATGGTTTCAGACCGTGTCAACCGATCTTGTTGTCGTAGTAGCCGTCTTCGTACTGAAAAGAGGCTTTATCCAAGTTGGAACGGTCCTAGTTGGCTTTATTGTATGACATTAAGGTTGTGTTCCGCAAAGGCGACCAGAACGACCAGTCTGCGACCAATGGAATTTAAGTAAACACA
Organism: Sweltsa coloradensis; assembly: GCA_024449915.1. NCBI lineage: Eukaryota > Metazoa > Arthropoda > Insecta > Plecoptera > Chloroperlidae > Sweltsa > Sweltsa coloradensis. The sequence continues at coordinate 46,886 of JAMZAV010002993.1, forward strand.
ATTTGCACCAATGACAGATCAGATTTGCAAGAAACGTATGCGATGCGTTGCTGTTTTGACTGTTGTGGTCGAGACCAAGAAGCCCACAGTTTTATTCCGGTCGTGGGCTGGTCTTTGAAGAAAGCGCGGTTATTTCAAATTCTTTCATTGAAAATCATGGAATAATGTCAACTACCGACAATGTTCCTGTAACTACACATGGGTAGACAATAAATCATTCATTCTTTCATTCAAATCATTCATTTATTTAGTAAATGATATGATTTATGTAACATTTTAACGAGATATCACAACTTTTCATTAAAACACGGCCTTGTAGATGCACGCACTATTTCGGAGCCAAGGCAGTCCTCAACAATCAGACGTTGAGTGAAACAATGAAAATAACAATACATAGTCGAGCCCAGAATGGTCGACCGGTCGCTTCTACGGAACGCAACCTTAAGACAACAAAAACGGTGGTGACAACCACCGACTTGTCGATATTTTATCCGTCACCGAAATCATAATTGTTTCTAAATATTTTTTTTATAACAAATGAATTTAAACAATTGTTATCGATGGTTAAAAAATATTATATTTTTATTTCTTGTGAGTTCGAATCGCAATAGATTTTGCTAATTATTGTTAGCAGTTTTAAGTACACTGTTGAAGGCTAGAAGCTTATGCTGGACTATGCTGCAGGTCCTCTATGGGAAGCTTTTTTAAACAGGTAGGTAATGAATCCTTATGATTACGATACCTTATATGACCTTCTGGGTGCTAGGTGCTTGACCCAACAAGTCGCATGGTATGAATAGGTCTCATTTAAAGATAACGAAAGCCGTCTTTCTTCCAAATCTTATTTAAGCCCTAAGCTCCTAATGCAGTTATTACAGAATGTAGGGTGTAATGACATTGTTTTAAAATATTATGCTGATACCTGTAGCCGGCCATATGCCAGTAGAATCAATGCCCTAGAATAGTGAATGTAATGCAATAAATCGACAATATGGTTGTTGTTATTGTTATGTTATTATTTTGTATTCTCATTTATACTCGGCACCTAGTTTAAAGACGAGATTTAATCACTGAAAAGAACGTTGGCTTATTGAATATTTATGTCCCTATAGCTTAGACGATCTGTTTCTTAACCCCCGCTTTTGGTATTCCCGTAAATCCATAAAGTTTTCTCACTAACGGTGGGCAAGCCACTTACGGGGAGGGTTCTGTGAAAATTGGCCTAGTTTTGTTTTTTTCCACAATTTTTTCCCCTTATTTAACATTTTTACAAATAAAATGTTTTATCAGCTAAAAATTACAACCTTTATATTATAAGGTTGTTTCTATTTTTATATCTCAAGTAAGTTATATTTCAACTTTCCGCGCGGCTTTACGAGCACTTTTTGCACTTACGCCATAAAACAGTATATATATATATATATATATATATATTAAGTTTTAAATTTTCGCGGACATAAGTAATGTAACTATTCACCATTTTTTTCTGGGTTTTGTCACACGATAAAACGAGTAGGTAGTCTCACTTACCCCACCTCACCCGACGTTTCGAGAGAATAACATCTCCCATTAACCAGGGTCACCACCACGACGCGTTGTTCCCCGTTCGGCACTCCCTGTACGACTGACTGAAGTCTCGTCTCTGCATATGTTGCTTTGGCCACAATACAAAACTACCCACTTAGAATAGTAAGAGAAGCTATTGAAATAGAAAAACGACCACATAATTTAAACAAACGGGATGACGGTCAACGGCTACCAGCCACATGGCTACCAGTGCTACATAAACATAACTCCAACTTCAAACGTCCCCCCGTGCATCAAGACGGCTCGGGAAATAAAATAGCAGTATTTAAGAACAATTGGGAAAAAACGTATATAAAAAGAAGACGTGTGAGGACAACATGCCCAGCGAGATTCGAGGCCCTATGACAAGAAGCATGGCTAGGGCTCAAACGCTTCAGGCTTCGATTCCCGCCACTGGGAGGATGACAACACGCGGATGCGCGCGCAACATATGCAGAGACGAGACATACATCAGTCAGTCGTACAGGGATTGCCGAACGGGGAACAACGCGTCGTGGTGGTGACCCTGGTTAATGGGAGATGTTATTCTCTCGAAACGTCGGGTGAGGTGGGGTAAGTGAGACTACCTACTCGTTTTATCGTGTGACAAAACCCAGAAAAAAATGGTGAAAAATTACATTACTTATGTCCGCGAAAATTTAAAACTTAACATATATGTATATGTCTAACAAGATATGTTGTGGATAGGATATTGTGAAGGGATGTCCGTGGGCTGTTTAAGAGAACTCAATCCCTTGCATTCGCATTAACGACTGAGGAAAACCTCGGAAAAAACCTTCAATCAGGATTGCCGGTCTCGACGGGATTCGAACCCGGGACCTCCCGAATCAGAGTCGTGCGCTAAACGCTCGAGCCAACACTGTCGGTTATACTCCATATCAATCTAGTTAAATGCAAATGTAACAGGTTACTCAACACATGACTCGATCACTCATCTAACGACCTGGTGTTTTCCCAGTCTACAGTTGGATAAGTCGCCCTTATACCCGGAATGTTGAAGACCTGGGTTCATTCCCATGGTCGGGAAAGATTTTGTAATTTCAGGATTGTATTTAACTAGGAAAACGCTTAAGTCCCGCCGCGTTGATGGATGAGCGTAATTGGTGCATTGAGTTGTTAAGTGTTATGCGGATTTTCAGTTGTACGGTGAAAAAATCATTACTAAGTTGAGAATGTTTTTTAAATTAATTTAAATTAAATAAAAAATAAACTTCAATTTTTAATTTGTTTAATTAATCGTAATTTTAAAAAAGAAAAAAATCTTAAAATTTCGATTTTCATAAGAAATAATTTTTCGATTGCGCTCAAATTTCACAAGAATATATAAATTCATAAAATTAAGGTTGAGTGAAAAAATTATTACAATCGGACAAAGCATGTAGGTGCTATACAGCCAAAGAAATTTAAAAAATCGAAAAAAGTCGAAAAATTGCGATTTTTTAAAGAAATTTATCTTTCGAAAACGCTCAAAATTTACACAAATATATAAATTCATAAAATTAAGGTTGAGTGAAAAAATTATTACAATCGGACAAAGCATGTAGGTGTTATAAATCGGAGAATTTTGTAAAAAATCGAAAAAAAATCGTAAAATTGCGATTTTCGTGAGAAATAATTTTCCGATTGCGCTCAAAAACGTGGCAGTTCTAAGTTCAGAGATTTCGAAGGCCTCTATAAAATTTCATCGCAAACGGAGTATCGGTTTAGCCGGAATCGTGCGGACAAACAGACAAAAATACAAAAAAAGGGGGAAAAAAAGAAAAAAAAAACATTCTGGATTTTTTTCTCCAGTGTAGTAGAATGGAATCTTCGCTTCGCTCGCTACGCTCATCCAACAAATTATAAAACATGTTTTGAAATGCATATAACTGAGTGTAGTCTATCATCTGTGACAATACTATGGAAAACAATGCCAGTACGAAATACGTGTAATGGTTGTAAGGTTTACTTAATCTTCGATCGGAATTTGGGGGTACCTTGAGCGTGCAAGATTCGATATTCCTTGGTTAATGCATAACAAATATTTTTTCCACTCTCTAATGCTCCAACGTGGAGCAACCGAGTAACATCTAGGAGGCAGTGATGTTTTCAAAAACAAAAATATTGTCATTAAAATATTTCCTACACATTTGCAGCCAATTTTTCAATTTATAATTTCTTGTTGATTTAAATCGCAATGGATCTGGCTGATTTTGTTACCAGTTCTCAGAAAACTTGTACCAGATGTCTGTTTGAAATTTCTGCGCAATCTTTCGCTTCGCTCACTCGTCTTATTACAAATATGGTTTAACTCATTTTTAACATTTGGTTTCCAGAGTCAGTCTTCCCGTGCGCCGGCTGCTCCTTGGATCTCAGCACTCTAATCTATCTTGAGTGCCATGAACTCTTTTGTCTTGCTCTGAAGGAGCATAGTAAGAAAGAAGTCAAGAGAACAGCAACTGAACAAGATGTGTCGCAGGAGACAGCGATCAGTGGAGCTGCAGAGAAGACAGGGAAAAGCGTAGATGAGGTAATGAAGAAGAAAGCTTAATGGAGCATGTTGTGCGACGTCTTTACAGACATAAGCGACAGCCACTTTCCTCGAGCTCAGAGGGTGGAATGGAGTGCATCGGTTCGATATTTGTCGACGACGACGACGACGTGATGACTAATAGCGACGATTCTTCCTTCATATGCGATATCTGCGGCACAAGGTTCACAGAGAAACAAACACTTTCAAAGCACAAGAGAATAATTCACCCTAAAGAGAAACGCTTTGCCTGCGCTATCTGCTTCAAGAGGTTCACATATATGTATCAACTCACCGACCACATCAGGACACACACGGGAGACAAACCTTTCGCGTGTACTGTGCCTGACTGTGTGGCATGGTACTATACAAGTAGTGGCCTCACTGTCTACGCCATGATTCATACCGGAGAGAAACCTTTTGCTTGCGCTATCTGCCCCAAAAGATTCACGCAGAGCAGTAGCCTCACCTCGCACACCAGGATTAATTCAAGAAATAAAATTTTCGCGTGTACCGTGCCTCATTGTGCTTCACGGTTCGTTTACAAGAGTGAGCTGATTGACCATGTCGGTACACATATGGGAGAACGCCCTTTTGAGTGTTCCATGCCTGACTGTTTGGAAAGGTTTTCTTCAAGGACTAACCTTACTTTACATATGAGAACACATTCTGGAGTAAACCCTTTTGCGTGTATCATGCATGACTGTGTGGCAGAAGGCGCGTAGGAAGAAGGGGGGAATGGGGGGAGTTTCCCCCCACTTTTTACCGTGACCCCCCCACTTCAGAATCTTAGAAATTCAGTCTCGCCGTAAATACGCACGGAAACAAATTCTGAATAACGAATTTTCAATAAAAGTGATTTTTTTAATCCATTATACTTACTGATAATGACTTGTTTTGGCACGTCTGCAGTGTATTCTCCACTTCCCTTTCCCTTACCTTATACCTCCTTATAGTAATGACCAAAAATTTCGTCAATCCTATTATTGTTCGACGTGATCAATGATAAGCCTATGCATATTCAATGGTTGTAGCATGCATGGTCTATCTCTTAACTATTCCAATTTTATTTATAATTTTATAGTTTTTACTGTACAAAAAATACATTTATTTGGTATTGCATTCAGCCCTCGATTTTTTTCTAGAACGCACCAAACACACTCTAAAAACCTCATTTTCAAAATTTTCGCCTGCGGCGCTGTAGTTGGGGGGCTCCACCCCCCAAACCCCCCGTACTTGGCAGCAGATTTGTTGTTCCCTCCCACTCGAAAAGGAGTTCCTACGCGACTGTGTGGCAGTAACCTTACACTGCATATCAGGATCTATAAAGGAGTGAAACATTTTTTGTGAACCATGCTTCTCCAGGTTCTATTCTGACAAGGCACCAAACATTTATGGCGAATAAAACATTTCTCTATTTTGTGTACTGTCGTTTTGTAAATTGGTAAACTGAAAAGTTCAATATTGCGTAAGTTAATTATGTAATAACGTGATATGAAAAGAGTCAATTTTATTAAAGTATATGTACGAATTACAGGAGTTAGTTAATAAAACATTCACAAAGAATTGTTATTTAAGGCATTTGTAGAATTGTTATTTAAGGCTTTCGTATTTAAAACCTTAAAAGTCCATGAAAGTTGGACAAATGAAAAAACGTATCTTTAATAAATCAGCAAACAAAAATTGCGGCACATAACGTCACTGTCGGCCGTTACAAGTCATTTTTGACAAAAAAGCCTCTACATCTAGTGCAACATTTTAATTTAGATTTCGGTTTTTTGGACATTGTTTTTCACACCTCTAGATTCCATCTACATAATAGATTAAATAGATTTTGATAACAGTTGGTGCACGTTTTTTTTTGTCAAACATTACAAACACGAATTATTCGAGTTTTGTAACACGTGACAAAAAATCGTACTATAACTGTTATTTCTGAAATCTTTTTTTCATTATACTTATGTGGATGCATTTGGTCTTTATAAACTATATCCTGAAAACCGATTTACAAAATTAAATTTTGCATTAGATGTGGATGCTTCACTATTGTAAACAAAAGGTCGCTAGCGCGACCTCTTGGTGTCTTCTCGCGCCAGTCATTACTCAAAGACTAAGTCTTACTGACACTAGTTGTTTCCAAGGGAAGCGGAGTAAATAAACTTAATTCTTCTCGAGTGAATTTGATCACAATATGAATAAAACAAAAGTTGTAGACCCTCAAAATATCAGAGCGGTACAATTTTACATCTTTTGCAGGGACACTTTATGGAAACTAACATGCTAGCTGATACAATTACCCAGATAAAACATGAGTTAATTTATTATTTTTTAAACGCCATTTAATTAACAACTCAGCAAATCTTAAAGAGATTCCTTGCAAGAATTCAAGAAATGCGCATCAATAGTCGGATTCTTGGTCGATCTAATTTCCAATTTCTTTCTTGTAGGTGATTTTTCAACACAGCTGAAATTGGCAAGGGTAACACCTATTTATAAGGGCTATTATGTTTATCTTTAATACCATGCTGGTTTCTTAAGTGGATTCTCGTCTTTTACTGTGTCTTCATCCCCTCCATGAACCGACCTATCCACGGTCCTGGTCCGTGCTAGTTAATTTAGGCCTAAAGAGCAACACTACGCCCCCACTTAAACACTTATTTGGTAATCACCATCCTCAGCCAAAGGGCTCATTAGCTATGCTCGACAATATGCATCTTTCAACAACTTAACACTAATTCCATCAAAAGTCCCCCCACCATTGTTTTTTAACGATAGCACTATTCTTCTTAATTCGCTTATTTTAATTTCCCTGAACTGATCAAGCATACATTTTTTCACGTTGATATTTACGCAAGTCAATTGTTTCTTTTAGTTTATCGTTTTCAATCAAGGAGCGCGGATTACCGCACGCCTACTTAAGCACTTAACACGGTGTCGCCGACGCAAAACCATGTGAAATAAAAACCTGCAACTTGCTTCAATCGATGGGCTTTTACTGTGAGATGACCCATTTCAAGTTTCATCCCGATCTGATGATGCGTCTAGAAGTTATTGAGACGTCAAGATCGTTCGAAATAACTTTCTTCTCGGGCTGGCTGGCTGGCTGGCTGACGAATTATGTATCAGTTTGTGGGCCCTCAACGGATAATGTTAGAGAAGCCAAAATTTGCACCGATGTCAGTCATCTCAGTGGCCATGTGCTATACAAACGGTAATTGGATTAGATGATCGGAAGCTTAGATAATGCAACAAAAACAAAACATTATTTATAACTGAGATGCTCAAATCTTTTAACTATCAATGAGTGAGATTTTATTTTGAATCATTGTAAATAAAGTAATTTTCTCTACTTGGATGCTAACAACCATACCGTGTCCGTTCTAAAACAAATATTGATATACCATACAAAAATGCAAAACTTGTAAAAAAGGGGCCAAGCCGAAAACGAGGAAGATACAAGTGGCTCAACTGCATAAAGTGGTGAGATCTAGAAGTGTGGCCAAGCCCATTATTTTGTTTAAAATAATAAATATATTTATTAATTATATAATAAATTAATAATATATCAATATCCATATTATTATCTAACTATAATTATGAAATAAATATATAAACAAAAATAACATAAACATAAAATAAATTTATTGAAACATTTACATGTGGAAATATCAAAATTAACAGACGCCATTCAAAATTAAAAGCTTGGTCGATGAATTTTTAACTTGGTTGTCGTTACTGACTAATCAAAACATAACCAATCCAAATCCATCGACCAAGCTTTTAATTTTGAATGGCGTCTGTTAATTTAGATATTTCCACATGTAAATATTTCAATAAGATTATGTAATGTTTATGTTATTTTTGTTAATATTTATTTCAAAGTTTTACCGTATCAGCTTCATTTTCATCTTCAAAACTTATTTCTGTTTGGTTTGTTGTCTTGTCCTTGGTGCCAACCATCTATTTCAACGTTTTCCACATATTACAACTATCATATCTATTATTGTTGATCCTATCGTGATAGTAGTTATATTGAGCACTTCATACAGCTTTAGTTGCACTATTTCTCAATAAACGAAACTGTTCCCAGTCACCTAGTAAATGTGTGATTTAAGCTTTTTCATATGCACAGTCACGTTGATTCAACCAGGGTTTTTTCTTTAAATTAAACCTTATTCTAATCGTTTTTATCGGAATGTTCATTTCTTTTGCCAAACCCAAATTACCCACAAAACTATTGGCTAGCGTATTGATATCAGTCGATGCCATTTTGAAATCCATCCTCGGTAAATCACTTCGAAAATTGTCTGCATCATAATTGCTCCAGTCATTGATTTTTAATACGCACCTCTTATTTAGACACTCGTTTATGGGGTCGCTTGTCTTTAATTTTTCTAAACGCACTTCATGGTCACTTACTTTAGGTTCACTCCTATTTTCATATTCAATGTTCTCGGCATTGTTGGTAATTATTAGATCGATTGTTGTACTACTTGGGTGGGTCACTCTAGTCGGCTTATCAACAATTTGCACAAAGCCAAACATTTTTATGATGTTCATAACTTCAGCATATATGGGTAAGATTTAGCAACATCTAGGTTAAAGTCACCCATAATAATGATGAAAGCATCATTATTTAGCCGAACAATATCCTCACACATGTCATCAAAGAATGCTAGAAACTCGGCATGACTGCTATTTGGTTTTGCAATTGACGTTTTTATACCGGTTAACCATTAGTTTTTTTTTACTTTTTATATTCACTATTTCCTCATACTTCATTCCACACTTAATGTACATCACTACCCCTCCTGTATGCCTCCCATTGATTGCTATGTAAAACTTTCGTACTCGACTTTGTTCCACTGATTCTCCTGGATCCTATTTGAAGAGGCACACTCTTCGTCGTATGCACAATGTCCTGTCTCTAGACCTATATTGTATCTTTTATTAGCGTGTATACAATTTATACAGTTTTTAAACTCGGCGTAACACTCCTGGTATGTGTGGGGACCCGCACAGTATGAACAGGTCGCGTTGTTTTTACAGTTATTTGCATAAAGGCCAAATCCTTGGCATTTGTACTTTATTTATTTATTTATTATTTATTTAACGTCTATTCTATTCAGTTATAAAAACTGATTTATAAAGGAGGACAACTAAATAAATCTAATTACATAGATGCAGAAACAACAATAAACTACATTTTCGTAAATATTTGAAAAAGTAGCATTACAACAACAATGCATTTAAACACAACAATTTTGGCAACAAATAAAAAAAATATATTATATGCATTTAATGAATGAATCAAATATAAAAAAGGGTGTAGAATGAAAAGAAAAGAAAATAAAAGAAAAAAAGAAAGAAAAAGAGAAAAAAAGAAAAAAAAGAAAAAGAAAGAAAAAAACTGATTGTTTCGACGATCCCACTCAAACGAATATTCGGTTTGCTTAAAATCAGGAACAGCAAATCAGGGAGTATTTTCAAAAACTTTCGCGGACGAAACCACCGAACGCGAAATCTTTATTCTTGTGTTCAATCGTCATTTTTGTGTTCAAATCTTGATAACATTTTAGTCCAAAAAATCTTGACTCATATATATATAATTATATCAGATATTTAAAATTGTTTATGTCAAACTGATCACAGCAATGATTTAATACATTTAATGATATGCACATAATCCTCAATATCACATCTCTTCCAACACACATTAATCTTTCCTTCATTCATTAATACATTCCTTGTTTTTAAGTCCACTTCAAGTACAATATTAGTAAACATACGGCCAACATTTTTTTTGTAGATTATTTTCATGTGAAAATTTTATCTTCGTTGCTAATTTGGTTTTGTGAAATAATTTTTCTTACCATTTCTTCATCACCAATGTCTTTCTCGTCAACTTCATGTATAAGCGCTCGTGGTTTCTTCTTTTTCGGGGTTTAAATTTCAATATCTTACTCGTCTCCCAGTTCTTTTGTAGCACTGTCTTTTAGTTTTTTTATATCCCCCTCGTTTTCACATTCAATTAAAATCCCACCTTTGAAGGTAGCGCGCATTTTACCCACTCCGATCTTAATGTTAGTAGGATCTACCTTTTCTTTAATATTTTTTTCTGTTTTGACTACTAGTTTGCGAACTCACCTTGGGCTTTATAATGATGAGTTTTTGTTGGTTTGATTTGTTTGACTGCCTTTTACCGCTGGGGGTGTTTGTCTGATGGCGCTTGCGAAAGACATACAAGTAGGCGTGGCTGTCATCACACTGTTATGGGAATGTCTCGTAGCACGTGCTTCATCCGACGATCCGTCTCCGTTTCGGCCTTGTCCTGCTCCCTTACGGTAGTATTTAATTCAACCTGACATGCCATAGACCTCCCCATCTTCTTCTGCTGCCTGACGGACAATTTCAGCACTTCCCCCACCCTCGGACGAACAGTTTTCTATGATTCTATTTTTGTTTTTGAACGCTTCTTACTCAAGGATAAGACTTTTACTTTTCTCTTCTTCCATTATTAATCTTTTTTCCATTTCGCAAACCAATTTCCTTGCCATTTCTATTTCCCCTTCACTAGCTTTTATCACTCTCTCCCATGCAACACACTTCTTACACTCCGACGGGCCTATGCCTAGGCCTAGCCCTCCTCGCCGCACTTCAAACATGTACTTTTCTAAGTCTTCCCCGTCATCGGTAAGAATAGTCTTCAAGCGTTCAATTAACACACTCTTTTTGCCACACTTTTCTTCACCCCTATTTTCTGATTCATAACGTAATTCTTGCACATTCAATTCTTTTAGACACTTGTTTTCTTAACCTCGATTTTTGCTCTCTGCCATATTGCGCAACTTTTAGTTATTTCGATTTCTTGATATCACTTTGTTAATTTCAACAACTGAGCTCCGAAAATATACTTTGATTCACTCGATGATCAATTATTTAATACGACCTCTTCTCATCAAAATTCTTGAAACCTTGACTCCATGTTTTGTTTTCAATTTCCAAAATCTCAAATCTCTCAAAATACTTTTTTTAACTATACATTATTTAACTCACTTTTTCATAGAAACTTTAGATAACGATTGTCTATCCTCCACACACAATTCTTCAACTTTTTATTCCAATATTTTGCCCCCAAACCATATATAACTCAAAATATATTATTTTTTTGAACATTAATAATAGGCCTACATGTCAAAACTCCCACAAACTCACCACCTGTGATAATAAGCGATATATGTTGAGGATTGCGCGTTATCAACAATTTTTATATTGCGAGTTTCGTTAACTTTGCAAATCGGACTACAGTTATAGACAAGTGTTGAATACTGTTCGGGACATAATCACTTTCTTAACATATAAGCTTAAACAAACCAAAGCAAAGATGCATGTGTGTACATAGTTATGGTTCTTGTCCTTGCAGTACTTGGGTTTTAACTTATAGGTCGCTACGTTTATCTTTAACTTTAACTCTGTTATTACAAAGGTGAAACAATTTTAGAGTAGGTCTGGTTTAAGATCATGATGTTTTTTTGGACTATACACTACTCAAAATAAAACAAAGATTACGATATTTCAAAGGTTAATCAACCTCCTTCATCAGGTTTTTAATGACAGTTGAAACAAGACAACAGAATGGGCTATAAAACAAATAAACAATGCCAACTAAACAAATCAAATTACACCAATCCACCAAAGAATCATAATAATAAATGTGGTTGTAGTTGTTGTTGTAACATAAAAGAAATTATAAAATTTACAAAACAAACAAGAAGAAGAAACATTATGGCTTATTAGTTACAAAAACTTTCCAAATTCCAGGAAAATCAATGCTAGGTGCACTTATCACATTAGACACCAAAGCAGCCTCTTTAAGTTTACGTTTATGTGGATTGGCTTCATGAAGGATAATGGATGAGTTGTTCCAATCCACATAATGGTGATTTTCATAAACATGCTCTGCTAATCTAGAGGAACATACTTTATGCTGCGTGACGTTGTTCTTATGCTCCTTCAACCTCACCTCAAGAGGTCTCTTTGTCTCTCCAATGTACGCGGCACCACATTGACACGGTATTGAGTAAACAGCATTCTTGAACAATTGGGATTCGTTCTTGGGTTTAGTAACTGTTAATATACTTCTTAGGGTAGTAGGTGATTTAAAAACAGTACGAATCCCAAAAGGAGATAGAAGACGTCTGACTTTTTCGGACTAATTCGGATTTCATCACTTTCTTGAACACTTCACTTGGATAACCATTTTTCACAAATGCATCATTTAGGTACGAAAGTTCTTGGTTCAACAAGATATCTGATGAACAATTCGAAGCCGCTCGGACTGCCAAACATCTCATTACACATTTCTTAATGTGGACTGGGTGGTTTGAATCAGCCCTCACATACTGATCAGTGTGTGTCGGTGTCGGTCAGTGGTCAATATTGACCACTGGTGTATACAGGAAACCGACACACACTGATCAGTATGTGAGGGCTGATTCAAACCACCCAGTCCACATTAAGAAAGGTGTAATGAGATGTTTGGCAGTCCGAGCGGCTTCGAATTGTTCATCAGATATCTTGTTTAACCAAGAACCTTCGTACCTAAATGATGCATTTGTGAAAAATGGTTATCCAAGTGAAGTGTTCAAGAAAGTGATGAAATCCGTTTCAACAGCTGTTGTGTTGCAAAATAATAGTCAAGCTCCTATTCCACCACAAATTCTGAAAACAGTAGTTCTTGATTACTATCCGAATTTGTCCGAAAAAGTCAGACGTCTTTTATCTCCTTTTGGGATTCGTACTGTTTTTCAATCACCTTCTACCCTAAGAAGTATATTAACAGTTACTAAACCCAAGAACGAATCCCAATTGTCCAAGAATGCTGTTTACTCAATACCGTGTCAATGTGGTGCCGCGTACATTGGAGAGACAAAGAGACCTCTTGAGGTGAGGTTGAAGGAGCATAAGAACAACGTCACGCAGCATAAAGTATGTTCCTCTAGATTAGCAGAGCATGTTTATGAAAATCACCATTATGTGGATTGGAACAACTCATCCATTATCCTTCATGAAGCCAATCCACATAAACGTAAACTTAAAGAGGCTGCATTGATGTCTGTTAGTAATAATGTGATAAGTGCACCTAGCATTGATTTTCCTGGAATTTGGAAAGCTTTTGTAACTAATAAGCCATAATATTTCTTCTTCTTGTTTGTTTTGTAAATTATAATTTCTTTTATGTTACAACAACAACTACAACCACATTAATTATTATGATTCTTTGGTGGATTGGTGTAATTTGATTTGTTTAGTTGGCATTGTTTATTTGTTTTATAGCTCATTCTGTTGTCTTGTTTCAACTGTCATTAAAAACCTGATGAAGGAGGTTGATTAACCTTTGAAATATCGTAATCTTTGTTTTATTTTGAGTAGTGTATAGTCCAAAAAACATCATGATCTTAATTCTGTGTTAATGCAAATTTCCGTATCTCTTCCAGCTTCAGTATCACTTTTAGTTTTAGTTACTGATTCATTCTCAGTCTCACTCTCAGTATCAGTTTTAGTTTTACCACCACTCAAGTCGTAACCTTCGTATCACTGAATAAACTAAGACTTCAACTTCAACTTCAACATCAACTTTATCATTAACTTTAACTTCAACTTCAACGTCAACTTTAACTTCAACTTAAATTTCACATAAACACAACTTTAACAAAATCTTCAACAAAAATCATAGCATTCCTTTTTGCAATTTACCTATTGCTTTTATTTCTTGTTATCTTTCCATTAATCTTAAGTTTACTTAAAGTTAAATTTTTGGCTTTTTATGATTATATTACCACAGCGGTAACTTGCCACGAGGACCATCACTACATCCACCAACACCCGACTTTAGAGGTGGAAAGGAAATTATCTAGCTTGTTAGTCAACAGTTCAAAAGGTTATATTGTAATTTTCAAACCTGTGCCACAGCTGTCTTTGAAGCTTTGAGAGGCACTCTGTCTTCTTCGTGATATATGTATATGATGGAATATACTAGTTGATTTACTGCAATTTAACAAAAAAAACACAATTAATATTCATTTCATTTTAACAATAAATGGTGAATTAAGAGCTAAAGTCAATACCATTGAAACTTACCACTGATATGTAATAAGGAGTGTATGTCCAATTGGAATCTTCGATCATATTTACATAGTAGAATAAATGACCAGTTATGATTATTTTAAATGCACTGTTATTGCGATTTACATTGACGATTGTAAAAGACGAAAAGAAGAGAGGAAAAATGTCCATCATGAAGGTGAAAAAATAACAATCTGACCAAGAAGCAAACTCTGGCATTGATGTGATGTCTCCCTTTCCTCTCCTGCCAAAACCACTTTGATATAAAAGAACCACTGTTGCTACTTTATATTATCCCAACAAAGAGTTGTTAACAATAACAGTGGCTAGATACACGGCACGTTCTGTTGGTTTTACCGCCTTCTATATGACAAAGATTTAAAGCTTTTTAACATGGATATTGTTAAACATTTAAGACTTTCGCGGTCCGAATAAATTAAAAAAGTGTGAAACTGGTCATTTCGCCGCGTATCGCGTTTCGTAACCACTGTGGATTCCATATTCAGGATTTTAACCAATTGATTTTTTTTCATTGAAAAAATCAATTGGTCAAAGTCTACATCTCATATTTTTAATTTTTCTAACATTTTTATTCAATTCCTCATTCAATAATCATTATCATTGTAGGATAGATATTATTTATGCCAAAGACTGTAATGATGGGCTATGCCAGTATGTAACCATCGCATCTAAACAGCTGTGCTCCTCTGATATTATTGTATCGTCGTCCTGAAGATCGAACCCACAGTGGTTCGGAAACGTCAAACTCACACACTAGTAAGTGTAAACACGCGACGCGGCGCAATGACCCGTTTCACACCACTTTAATTTATTCGGGCCTCGAAAGTCTTAAATGTTTAACAATATCCATGTAAAAAAGATTTAAATCTTTGTCTTATAGAAGGCGGTAAAACCAACAGAACGTGCCGTGTATCTAGCCACTGTTATTGTTAACAACTCTTTGTTGAGATAATTGGATGAGCGAAGCGAAGACTTCAATTTCACCGACCCCCTAAAAAATTTAGCTCGGGTGTTTTTTTTTTTTTTTTTTTTTTTTCGTCTGTTTGTTCGCTCTCTACCGGGCAAACGGCATATCCGATCTTGATGAAAATTTGAGGGGACCTTCGAAATCTTTGAACTTAGAGGTGTATTGATTTTGGGCACAATTGAAGAAATATTTCTCATGAATATCGTACTTTTGCGATTTTTTTCGATTTTTAGTGCGATATTTTCGTGCCATTTTGGCCGATTCTGACCAAACGGGTGGAGCTACAACGGTCATATTATACATGGACATTTAGGTTATGGTGATGTAGTACCTTATGAAACAAAAAATTGAAAAAGTTAGCCAGAATCCATAGAAATAAAGCTTTTAATATAAGTTTTTTACGGTTTAGTGCGATATTTTCGTGCCATTTGGGCCGATTATGACCAAACGGGTGGGGCTAAAGAGTTCATATTAAACATGGACATTAAGGTTATGGTGATGTAGTACCTTTTGAAACAAAAAGTTGAAAAAGTTAGCCAGAATCTATAGAAATAAAGCTTTTAATATAAGTTTTTTACGGTAAATATAATACCAAGTGACAAGAAACAATAGAAACTTGACAACAATCACCTACAATGCATAGGCAGCAAAGCAAAGCACTTGCAAAAGTAAAGATATCCCACGCAAACCAAAAACTTTAAAAAAGCTCATCCATCAACGCGGCGGGACTTTAGCGTTTTCCTAGTATAAAGTAGCAACAGTGGTTCTTTTTTATCAAAGTGGTTTTGGCAGGAGAGGAAAGGGAGACATTATCACATCAATGCTTGAGTTTGCTTCTTGGTTCAGATTGTTATTTTTTCACCTTCATGATGGACATTTTTCCTCTCTTCTTTTCGTCTTTTACAATCGTCAATGTAAATCTTAACAACAGTGCGTTTAAAATAATCATAACTGGTCATTTATTCTACTTTGTAAATATGATCGAAGATTCCAATCGGACATACACTCCTAATTACACATCAGTGATAGATAAGTTTCAATGGTATTGACTTTAGCTCTTAATTCACCATTTATTGTTAAAATGAAATGAATATTAATTGTGTTATTTTGTTTAATTGCAGTAAATCAACTAGTATATTCCATCATATACATATATCACGAAGAAGACAGAGTGCCTCTCAAAGCTTTAATGACAGAGCTGTGCAACAGGTGGGACAATAACAATAGGGAACCTAAGTAGCGAGCGCGGGAGAAATTTGGGAGCACACTTGATTACAAGGCATAGGAAAATAACCCGTCTTCGAACTTCGCGCTACCGTATCACCCGACTGTGACCAAAATAAGACATTTCAAACACACGACCAGAACACTTGATGTTTTCACTACGTATAACAGAACAGTCGACGGATTGTCAACAACTTGTACCAAATTTAAATGAGAGCTAGTTTAAAAAGTATGTGTAATTGCAGTGTTGCCCCGTCTGCTGCGAAAAAATAGAACGCAGCAGAGAGAGATGAGAGTACTCGCGCCTGCGCACGAAGGCATAGGCGCATGTACATGGCATAAACGGGGCCATACTTTTCTAAACGGTGTAGTAACAGTTACGTCAGTAGACACTGGCAAAGTAATGGATGTGGAAGTCATGTCTTAGCATTGTCAATTGTGTCAGAAATCTGATAAAGATAAAGGCAAACATCCAAATTGTAAAAAAACTACTCGGGAACCAGCGGTGGCGTGGAAGTGGCCGGGGCCGTTGAAATCTTCAAGCGTTCGGAACATGAACGCGGTGTGCGCTATACAAGTTACCTTGGAGATGGAGACAGTAAAGGTTTCAATAAAGTGGTGGAAGAGAAGCCTTATGGTAAAGACATAGTTATATCTAAGTTGAAGTGTGTTGGACACGTACAGAAGAGAATGGGCTCAAGACTGCGGCGGTTACGTAAAGACAAGAAAGGTGAGAAACTTGAAGATGGCAGAGGCCTGACAGGAAAAGGTAGACTTACTGACAGTGAAGTGGAAAATCTTCAACTCTATTATGGACTGGCAATTCGACGCAACAGTGGTGATGTCAAAGCTATGACTCAAGATATTTGGGCAATTTTTTTCATAAAATTTCTACAAACAAAGATCCACAACACGGACTTTGCCCAACCGGTGAAATGTCGTGGTGCAAATTTAACAAAGCCAAAGCTAGAGGGGAAAACATTGACCATACACATTCTCTACCACCTGCTGTAATGCAGGCTATCAAGCCAATCTTCAAAGATTTGACAAAGCAGGAACTTCTTGTGAAATGTTTGCATGGTAAAACCCAAAACCCAAACGAAAGTTTTAATGCTGTCATATGGGCCCGTCTTCCTAAAACCGTGTATGTAGGGTTAGACACAATGCACTTTGGAGTGTACGATGCTGTTATTTGTTTCAATGATGGTGTGACTGCCAGGCAACAAGTGTTGGAACATATGGGGGTGAACGTTGGAAGAAACGCCAAAGCGGGGCTAGCGCTTATCGACAAAGTACGTGTTTCAAAAGCTGAAGAAAGACGCCATGGAAGCGGTAGCCAAACAAGCCCGGGTTCACAACAGAAACCAGAAAAGAAGGGCAGAAGATGCAGAGGACCCAGATGACCCATTATATGGAGCTGGGTCATTTTAAAGTCATTGCAAAACGATTTGAAGAAGTTAATAAGCCTGTTTCAACTTTTAACCTCTTTTTCTCAGGATAATATAATTTTGACACATATGTACCTTTTTTCAGAAACCAATTGACCGAAATGCCTAAAATTTTCAGGTTATGTTAGATGTGTTGCAATACACAACCCCTATAAAAATAATCTTGATTGGTTCATTATTTTTTGTGATATCAAGATAAGAAGTGAGAATTTTTCAAATGATTACCGAAGTTTTGACCAATAAGATGATTTATGAGCACTATCTGGTAGCTCTACAGCCAATTTTACAAAATTAAATGAACGGGGCTTTCATTCGAGTCTTATATGAAAGTTATACTACGATTTCGAGAAACTGGGTACTCCAAGCTGCAAATCGACGGCCATCTTGGAATCGAAGCCTAAAACAATGTGTCTAATCATTAAACCGACTTCAGAAACGAATTCATCGACCCCTAAAACCATAATAACCATATACTACGCCATACTTTTGGCTAAACCATTGTAAAGATAGTGTCAGACATGGCAAATGGCAGCCATATTGGATTTTAGGCCCTGGCGGAGTATGCCCACACTTTCGCGAGAGGCATGGGGACTAAATATTTTCTTAACCTTTCTTAGAAGACAAATCCGTTGAAAAGTTGTACTTGGCTCTCAACGGTCACAAAAGTGTCGAAAATGACCCTACTAGGATGCTTCATCTCCATGCCGTTGAAGAAATGCTACCTTATTTAGCATCTGCTGGAAGACATGCTTACACCAAAAGTGCCCGACTTTGCTTACAAATGATGGTGAACTTAGAATGTGACCACCCAGACATAGAGTTTCTTTCAGTCTGGATTGCACGTCATTCGTCACTCTGATCGCTATTGGGCGGGTCTTTCATGAGAAATTTAAAATCGAGAGGAGGTTTGACCAGAGGTCGTGAAATGACGGAGCTGCAGCGGGCAGTTTGGGTATCGTCAATGTCAACATGGAGCGAGTTGAATCGAGCAATGCAAGAGTTCACTGGCGTATCGTACCAGACAAGTGAGCAGCACGTTGAAGTATCTGAAGGAAGGAAAGCAAGAGACCGAGATGACACCCAACAACTGCTGAGATTCTCTAAACATATGAACCCATTTACAGATGATCCGTCCCTCAGAACCTTGTCGACTGGTTTAGTGGCAGCGGAAAACGTGAATGTTGACTTAGCCAAAAATGTGGGACATCTGATTCTTGGAGCTATGACCGGACAAAATGTAAACGATTAGTTTCAAAAGAAAAGCAGAAGCTGTGACCTTGGCCGACAAGACTCGAGTAGTAGTTAACGGAGATGTGATTCAGGTTGACTCACAACAGCTCTTCCAGCGCTTCATACTTGCTGCCAAAGCTGAGAATGAGGACATCTCTGATACTTTCAAGTATGAACTGTGCAGTCTGACACCAGCGCTGTTCAATTTGTCGGGTCTTTGCCAGGGTGATTGCCAGACACTTCGATGCAGTTGTAGTAAGCATGGTATGAATTGTTCTTCAGCCTGTAAGCAGTGTCGGGGTGATAGCTGCTCTAAGCTGCTGTGAGATATCAGCGTGAACACGCCACGAGGCGGTGGGAGGTGTGGCTTCTTTAACCGCGAGCAGTGAATTAATCCTCTTGACAGGAGCAGATTTGACAAGATTGGTCGTTTGTTTACTAACTGCACACAGCTCCGTAGTTCGAGACTGTTCCTCGATGAACTCTATGACAGAGCTGTACGTCGGTGTAGCGTGCGATGAGTGCTTATTTTCAAAAGCTTTGCGAGTTGACGGGTCAAGGTTAGACAAAGTCAAAGAGAGCAACAAAAAATCGCCTAAGTCGGGCAAATTCAAAGCTTTTAAAGCATCAACGGAGTTACGATGCACGCTGAGGAAAGTTTGAAGGCTTGCATGAGATGCAGATTTTAGAGGCGTAAATTCTAAAATCTTCTGAACATAGAGGCTAGCTAACAAGCGATTGTTTTGATAGCGAGAGACAAGAGCTTTGAAAGCTAGCGGGTAACTATCGTTCGAGATTTGAAATCCCAATATCGTGGCGAGAGAAGCATCAGACAGCGAGGTTCTCAAATAATGAAACTTTTGAACATTATTTAGAGATTGTTTCTCATCGATGAGAGATGTGAAGAGCGAGTAATATTCTGTCCAATTAGCAATATCACCGGAGCAAGTAGGGATTTCGATCGTAGGCAACGTAATAGGAGCTTTGGCGACCGTAGGTTCAGCCCTAGCTTGTTGCTGACTTAATTTTTCTGCAGAGAGATAACGAGACTGAGCGCCGAACAGAATAGTTTCAAAGCTTGCTTGAGCTTGCTCAGTATCTATGGGTGTCATCGGAGCAATGAGTTTTGCGTTTAGGTCTTGAAGAGCTGATTGATAATCTTGGAAGTTCGTTTCCAGGGTCGATAACTTTTCAAAACGAGGCCTGACAGAATACACATCACCAGGAGATAGATTTGCGAATGAGTCCATTGCGTCCATTGCTAGCTGCATGCACGGGTAAAGGGAAAGACAATAATATGTTGAGTAACCTTTAACTTTGTTACTACGATGGGTAGAGTGAACTATCCTGCTTCTTATACATTTAAATATACACAAGCATTTATTAGCGTAAAATGAAATTCTATACTGAAAAATTAATTTTAAAACAATAACATTGAAATAATGAAGCCAACTGCTTTGAAAAAACTTTATTTGATATATTTAGTTTGTAAAATTGGTATTCTATTAATTTGAATACGATTTAAGAATAACTTGTCCGTACTCATTGGCATCTTACGTAGTGACCTTGTGACCTTATATCGAATGCGTTACAGTTGCATTCGACATAAGGTCGTCAGGTCACTACGTAAGATGTTAATGAACTCGGACAAGTTATTCTTGCACTATTCATCCCTGAAGTCCGCAGCGTTCATGTGTAATCCAGGTACGTTGGGCTCACAACAGCCGAGCCCGTGAAATAAACTCCACAAGCAACGAGACCCTCTGTTGTGATCATGTGAGGGGCCATCTTCTTCACCCTGTATGAACACACAGACACAGGCTCAGAATACAATTTATTTCAGAAATCCAGCAGAAATATTTATTTTAGAACCTAGTGTGTTGAGTCAAATGTTGTGCCATAAAATGGATTTGTTTTATTTGTAAAATTAAGCTATTTGCAAACGTCCCGAATCCAAATATTTAAAATTACTAAAAAAATTCTGGAGGCCTTTGAAATCTCTGAGCTAAGAACTGCCACTTTTTTGAGCGCAATCAAAAAATAATTTCTCATGAAAATCGCAAGACTTTGTAATGATTTTTTCACAGAACAACAGAAAATCTGCATAACACATGGCAGCTCAATGCACCAATTACGCTCATCCAACAACGTGCCTAAAAAGCATTTGCGAGGCTTCATAGGTTAATTTTTTTGATATAGATATTGTGGCTTAAAGTTTCCTATTTTGGAACATATTATTGTGAAACTCGCTGTCATTGGTCATTCCATTATGACGCAATCAGACACTACACGGACGAAGGCGCTATCGAAAGATATTACTTTGGCTCGATTTTGTTGTAGATTTCACACAACTACATTGAACTCGGCTTTGCCATTGATTGGAATGTGAGTTCTTACATTCCCTGTTATCGTATTCGAAATGACACGATCAAGAGTAAACATAAGATCTTAGCAATAAAACACAAAAAGTGGTACCCTTTATAGAAAGGAGGTATGAATTATGTAAGGAGGCAGCATGGCGTCATCAAAACCGTAGCCACATTGAACGACAATGGTGGTCGGTGAGAGCCTCGAACCCAAAGCAAGGTCGTTGAACATTTCAAAAAACAAAAACGGAGCGCATCACCAAAAATTACATTTCACCTCTTTATTATTCATAATAATACAAGCGTTATTATCAATGTATAAAGTATAATATCAGCTGTTTCAGTGCCACCATTTTAACATGGCGACCGTCAATGGTAGCCGCCATATTGGTCAGCACCAACGAGAAGCAGTAAATACTGCGATCAGACTAGATTAGACGTTCAAAACGGCCACGTTCATTTGTACAGCCACAGATATCGAGCTCATGCTGTATCCTTACATAATTCACACCTCCTTGTGTAAAAGCAGAGTCGATAAAGAAGTTTCCCCGTTGGGGAGGTCCCCTTACTCCCAAGTCAAAAAGAAATCTAATGTCCTGCGAGCTGAGGGCGGCTCCAATATGAAACTAATAAAAGCACTGCACGCTAAATACATTCAGTAGATAATCGATGTGCAGTGACGCTGAAATCAACAAATGACAGACAAAACGTCAAACTTCAATTTTAATTCAATCATATTAGCCCTGGGCCCTAGTCTTTTAAAACGATTTACTTTTGATTTATTATTGTCCTATAAAGTGTTGCGCGGGCGTCACTGACATTTTTGTGTGAAACAAATTGAGATAAAGTCTTGTTTAAGCCTTACGGACGTAAGTGTAGCCTAGGCCCAAAGCCACAATACAGTTTTCAGACGTAAGTACGCCTTAGGCACTCAAATCGAAATCTTGAACAATACATATTATCGGCCTAGGTCCTAAGCTTAGGTCTACTCCATCAGAAATATCCACATCAATAAAGAGAGTTTGCTTTATGCGAAAACATTCGCCAACATTCGATCGTTTTTAATATTTTGACGTTTCACGCCATTCATCGTCAACGACTGTTAGAACTTGTAGAAAAGTGACGTAGTTTTATCGAAGTAGTTCCATCAATCGTCACACAGAGTCGCGCGGAACGTTAGATTCCAAACGCCAAAAACCGACTTTTTGGATGAGCGAAGCGAGGACTTCAATTTCACCGACCCCCCAAAAAATTTAGCTCGATGTGTGTGTTTTTTTTTTTTTTTTTCAGTCTGTTTGTTTGCTCTCTACCAGGCAAACGGCATAAGCGATCTTGATGGAAATTTTAGGGGACCTTCGAAATCTCTAAACTATGACTTGCTACGTTTTTGAAGACAGTAGAAGAAAAATTTCTCATGAATATCGTACTTTTACGATTTGTTTTGATTTTTAGTGCGATATTTTCGTGACATTTGGGCCGATTCTGACCAAACAAGTGGGGCTACAACGTTAAAATTTCACATACACATTAAGGTTATGGTGATGTATTGACGTTTGACAGAAAAAGTTGAAAAAGTTAGCCATAATCTATAGAAATAAAGGTTTTAATTTGAGTTTTTTGAGGTGTAAAATATTAAAACCTTTATTTCTGTACATTCTGGCCAACTTTTTTAACTTTTTCTTTCAAAAGTCAATACATCACCCTTACCTTAATGTCCATGTGAAATATGAACGTTGTAGCCCCACCCGTTTGGTCAGAATCCGCCCAAATAGCACGAAAATATAGATTTTAGATCTTTATCACAGCCTTGTATGAAAACTTCACAGGATATTTTATATCTTACTCACAGCCTTGTTACAAACAATCAAAGATCCAACAGACCTAATGATTGCTTTGTATGGGCCGTGTTAATATGTTTTTATTATTATTATTTTAAATTGAAATTAACATTTTATAATTAAAAAGCTCATCCATCAACGCGACTAAAAAAAGCGTTTGCGAAGCTTCCTAGTTATTTAAAGGGAGGTATAGGAAGTTGGAGGACCTCCCCAACGGGGAAACTTCTTCATCGACTCTAGTAAAAGCAGAGTCGATAAAGAAGTTTCCCCGTTGGGGAGGTCCTCCAACTCCCTATACCGGCCTGGGTTAAATAAAAAGTAGGTTTTTGGCGTTTGGAATCTAACGTTCCGCGCGACTCTGTGTGACGATTGATGGAACTACTTCAAAAAAACTACGTCACTTTTCTACTAGTAGTTAACAGTCGATGACGAAAAATGGCGGACACGTCAAAATATTAAATACGATCGAATATTGGCGAATGTTTTGGCATAAAGCAAACTCTCTTTATTAATGAGGATATTTCTGATGGAGTAGACCTAAGCTTAGGACCTAGGCCGACAATATGTTTTGTTTAAGATTTCGATTTGAGTGCCTAGGGCGTACTTACGTCTGAAAACTGTATTGTGGCCTTGGGCCTAGGCTACACTTACGTCCGTAAGGCTTAAACAACCCATATCTCAATTAATTTCGTACGAAAATGTCAGTGACGCCTGCGCAACACTTTATAGTACAATAATAAATCAAAAGTAAATCGTTTTAAATGGCAAGGGTACTGGGCTAATATGATTGAAATAAAATTTAAAGTTTGACGTTTCGTCTGTTGTTTTGTTTATTGCATTGTCACTGCATATCGATAATCTACTGACCGTATTTAGCGTGCAGTGCTTTTATTAGTTTCACATTTGAGCCGCCCTCAGCGCGCAGAACGTTAGATTCCGTTTTGACTTGGGAGTAAGGGGACCTCCCCAACGGGGAAACTTCTTCATCGACTCTAGTAAAAGCTAGGCCCCATGACCTTGATCGTGGCCCAGAGCTTGTTAAAACTGCGCCAACTCAGCATTTTTATTATTGTCAAGAGATAATCCAAAGCCCTTGGTATTCTAAAGATATTATTTTTGCATTATACTGAACAGTATTAGAAAGGCCTTAGATCATATAGTGCCTCGTTACGTCACACTTTAGGTGCGGAGTTTAGAAACGTCGTTTTAAAAATGAGATCTTTATAATTATTTTTTCTAAAATACATCAAGGGCTTTAAGGGCTAAAACTTTTTATGTAATATAAAAGATCATAAGCGCAACTCGAAAAAAGAATTTCAAATTTTATGCAAACAGACTCTTTTTATCGAACATCGATATTCTTCATCTCGTATTCAAGACATGTTTAGCCTAGTTTGGTGAATTTGATATCAAATAACATGCTGAAAAAGGTGGATTTTCACAATCACTCCTGATATGTTTAACTTTGCTCCGCAACTGTAGTAAGAAAGAACTAGGGTAATAATATTAAGAATGTATATGCATTCTAGCATTCTATAGGTTATATTATGCAAATCGCATTCAATATTGTTACAACGTCAATGTAGGTACAGGCTGTGTAACATTCCCAACCACTTTTTCTTGTGACCCCTCTACCATTAGGTACTTCAGATCATCATGCTCCCAGTAACATTGAACACCCACAGGGCCACAACAAATGACCAAGCCCTCATGTTCGAGCTATCCTCACCTGTCCACGAAATCAACTGTGTGGCCTCCAGGGGTTTATCTAAGGTCGCGTGGGTCACCAAGCACCTCAACATCTTGCCTCCAGCTCTCTTCGGCTGGAGTGTGAGAGTCTGC
The DNA here is from genome assembly GCA_024449915.1 of Sweltsa coloradensis. Lineage (NCBI taxonomy): Eukaryota > Metazoa > Arthropoda > Insecta > Plecoptera > Chloroperlidae > Sweltsa > Sweltsa coloradensis. The sequence continues at coordinate 72,043 of JAMZAV010002993.1, forward strand.
CTGATGGTCCCCGTCATCCAGGGCCACCTCCACTCGTCGTCAGGGCCGACCTGGTTCTCGTCGTAGTCGTCCTGGTAGATGACGTCTTCACCCAGGAACCAGGTTATGTTGGCGCCTGGCCGAACGTTCTTCACCTCACAGGTGGCCGAGAGTTCAGACATGGTGTAGGTGACGTTCATAGTCGGTGCAGTGGGGCGACCTGAAGCAAGGCAAGACATCATGCGAAGAAATACAGGCGTTATTACCTTACCAAACTTGTGTATAATATTGTTATAAAAACGCTACTCTTAGGCCAACATTCTTATAAAATAAACGCAGTGAATGTAATTCAAAGTTAGGAAACATGTCTTGAATGTTTAAAGAGTTGATGATTTGAGAAACTTAACTTCACCACCAGCATCCACACCCCGCAAGCAGAATAACTGGTGGTTGTCATCGAGCCAGTTGCCTCCAAATATGAGATCACATTTAATGAAAGACCTTCTTCTGTTTGCCTATTTTTTGGTAATTTTAGTTATAAAAATTCTAATTTGGTTATTAATTACCTTACATTCCAATGTTTTAACTTGAAATAAAGGCATCATTTAGTCATAAAATTAGCACTGCAATATCTACTCTATAGACAAATTACACATGTTATACTTATAAACATATTAAGGCATTCTTAATTTTAACTTTTTGGAATTAGTTAAGCGTAGTCGATACTAATATTTTCACCAGTCATGGACCCGTAAGTTAAAACAGAAGAGTTGATTACAATGCCCAACTGTCAAACTTATTTCATATTTTATAACAAAAACATAACCAATGATAAGTTCCCGATATTAATGTAGATTATAGCATCAAAAAGTGATTTTCGCCTCACTTCATTTCATCAGTTAAAACAGTTGTATTATTTATCATCGGTTTACTAAAAAAAATCATACACAAAAATTAATATCATGGTCGTAATCTATAACAAATAGTAAGTAAATCGAACATATCTAAACCAATGTAAATCATAGCAAATAGCACGCTATTAAACTCTCACATAGATCAATTTCGAATATTAATACCTAGACATTAAAGAGAAGAAGCAAAAACACAATAGTAGATATGTAGTAACACTCTTCTTTACTTCCTTTTACACGTTTGCCCTACCTTGACCATGCAATATAATGTACAATTGTACAAGAGACAGCAGTCATGTACAAGCTGTCGGCCATATTTGGTTTAATTTGAAGGTAGCGTCATTGATCTCTTGTCGAACTAAAAAATATTATTGTGCGTAAGTTTACATCAAAGTTAACAAATAATATGTATATGACATGCATATGTAAACTTACGCACAATAATATTATAAGTATTAAATAAATAAATAAATAAATTTTATTTATAGTCTACCCACTCAGTTATATAACTGATTTTCAGTGGGGGACTTTAAATCAAAGCGACCAAGCCAACCCTGCAGGCCCCGACGCAATCGACAAGTGAGCGATAACCAACCAAAGATCGATATTTTTAATAGGAAATATAGCAATCAGTGGTATGGACAGTGCGAACACCCGCGAATCCACGCCAGAATCAACAAGGCCGATTCAGAACAACTCTAAAATTAATTATGTGCTTCGTTGCTAGGACGGCTCTAAAGTCACCGTTTACAAAATCCTAAGACAAGTACTGATGGACTTAAGTCCAAATCAGAAGTTAAAGAACTTCTGACTTTGGCGGGAATCGAACCCTGGACCTTCTGCATTGGAAGCAGATACGCTAACCACAATACCAACGAGCCGCACATGTATTGACATGTGACATTGACTCTAAATAAAATTTATTTATTATTTTTTATTTTAATTTTTATAAAAATCAGTAGTTTATTTTAAAAAATGTCGATCATATTCGACTTTATATTCGGATGACATGTACCCGAAATGAAATTAATCACAAGAATTCTACCTCCTAAATGTTAGATTTATCAGAAGAATAGATGATCAAAAATGATCATTTTGTATAACTCAGAATTCCCGTGAAATTCTCTAACCGATTCCACAGGTAATTTGTTCATCAACGAAAGATTCTGACCGCGGTTTTAAAAGTTTGTTCTACAATTATTGTTGTCTCAGTAATTTACCTGCATTTTTTCGTTGAAGGGTGTCTAAGTTCTCTGATAAAAACGTGTCACGTATTCACTGTGAATTTGTGACATAACCGTTGTCTCTACCATGAATGGTCAGCACAAATTATGTACGTTGCTTTTAGTATCGTAATGTTTTGTAAATTTTCATCCAATTTTAAGACCTAGGAAAACAAACACTTTCGTTCAGACATTTCCAAGATAAAAAGTTAAATTAATCTGGACAGGACTTTTTCTCTTTGTAAAAGATAAGATATCATGACAAAAAATCAGCTGCCCGCAATTTTTATAGAATAAAAATCGTTGTTGTTAATAAAAAATAAAAAATAATTGGTTTGATTAAAGAGGCATACGTTCACTTATTTATTCCTTGAATCTGCTCGGATGATTTCCGGGACAGAGACAACTGGTTCCAAGAGTAATTTGTATTCGCTTACGTTCTACAACGATCGCCAGTAGTCGTACGTGTTCCTTCCACGACGGAGCGCGAATGTACAACTTGACTGGTCCGCTGTCCGCCTCGCTGACGTTGGTCAGCTTGAGGCCACACTCGCCGCTGTCTAGTCCGGCCCCGAGGTAGAGATGCCGGACGGTTCTGTGGGCAGACCTGGCTCTCCCGTTGAAGAAGAGCTCGTGAGACATTCCCGGCAGAGTGAATCTGCACTGGAGTAGGAGTTCATGCACGGCTATACTGAACCTCGCCTCCCCGCCCGGGAGAACGACCGCCTCTCTTGGTGTTGTCAGGTTGTGATCAGGCATGGGGGTCCATTCTGTAGCGAGGAAGAAATATGTCTTAGACATATTTGATACAGCTTTTTGGCCGTTGAAACATTAAAACTTTGATAACACGACTCTAAACAAGAGCAAGGTTACGAACTGGCAACGAAACAAGTCAGCATTAGCCAGATGATAAATGTGAATAATGAGAGAACATTTTTGCATTACAATCTACAATTTGTGTCTTTGGACAAAGGTTTGTTACTAGGTTTTAATATCTCATCTCTCCACACATTCCATGTAACTAAGAGAAGACTGTGTTCAACTCACCGTCAGCATACAAGTCAGCCCAAGCGTATTTCCAGGAACCGCTCTCGGGTCGGACGCGACAGGCGACCATCCATGTTTTGTAACCTGTTACCTGCAGCATGATGCCGCAGTGCCCGTCCCACAGACCCCGGCCGATGTATCTGTAGTCGGTAATCTTTGAGTTCAGGTGGGCAGGGTTAGGCCGGGACTCAGACCCCCGGCTCAGCTCCAGCACCGGACCCGCCCCTGTACCGAACTCCCACCAACTGAACTGGCAGCCAGCTAAGGCAACGCCAGCAGCGGTGCAGGTAAAGGAGACAGTCTCGTTACCCTTAAACACATGCTTGTGTTCGGGGCTGATAACCAGGTTGTAGGACGCACCTGAAGATAAGACATATCCATTGGAGTTTTTCCATTGACATCACAGGTTGACAGACGGCTTGTTTAATCAACATCTTCTTAAAACCTCACCGTTGGGTGCCGGAATCCAGTTTATTTGAAAGTATTCACGTCAAAGGTTGACATTCACTTTTCTTGTTTTCTCTTTCATAAATGTACGAAAACGTACTTGTAGCATTATCGTGTCTTCGGCAAAATTTTGATACTTTAAAAAAAATCAGATTGAACAAATTATTTGCAAACCGTGGAAACCACCCGATCTTAACATTCTTTGTTGTAAAACTGATTTAACAAATAATATTTATTACACCGTTTAGAGTGTTGCCTGTTAGACCTTAAGTCGTACAGCTGGTCAAAGCTAACACCAGCACGACAAAATGTAACTTATTACTACAAAGGATTTAACTAAACCGTTGGGGAATTGCGTTCTCTCATTGACATTAAAGAATTATAAATATAATTCTTGTTCATAGTTTCACTAGAACCTTGTTCAAACGTAATTATATGTTTCAAATTTTACCTTACAACAACACTTACAGCATTTTTCTCTGACAGATTATTCTATTAAACATGAAAATTGCAACTTTCCAGCCTTCTTTTAAAATTGATCTAGTAGTCTATGTTGTTTGGGCGTTTAGTTAAGAACGAAGTTCTACATTTTGTATTGCATGCCGACATAATCCCTCCAATATGCCTAGACATAACTTAAAGGGGCATTCACCCGCTAAACTAAAAAAAATATTTCGTTCAGGATAGCTAGTTATGAATTTAGAAAATAACAGAAAAGTTATTGGTTCAACCATGACCCGATTTTTTTCAGACTTGGTATTTTTAGAGGTAGGTCCCATTGGCAAAAAATCTCCTTTAAGAAATAACGCGGGGACGATCTTTATGCCCCATGACATTGAAGGATTTTCATCCAAAAAAATATTGGTCATAATTAACGTACTCGACAGTCTTTTCTGTAAATCCTCTGTATTTTGTTTTGTAATTTGGGCAAGTGGTTTGGTGTAAATATCCTGATTGCCAAGAAGGGGTATGATTTTGTGATACATTTTTTGCGTTTTTTAGAGTATATTTGTGCACAGTTTCAATCACGATGTAATTAGGTGCCATTTAAGATTGGCATGATGCTCTAGTATCTATGTGGAACAAAAAAGCAGGTTGAAACCGATTTTAAAAATTCCCAAAACGGCGATTTCCGCAAATTTCTGGATAAAAAAAATATTGAAAAATTCGTGTAAAATCACAGTTACAAGATAAAGAAATGGTTAGTCAAGTGTTGTTTTATGCCATAGATTAAGCGGTAAAAAATAAATGATTGGGGTTATAGACCCTTTCAACAGAATTCACTCATTTTGACGTTTTTTAGTAGTCATAACCCCCCCACAAATACAAATATTTGTAAAAAAAATACGGCAGCCAAGCTCTCCTTCAAATGTCTTCGGCTGTGAATGCTGTGAAATATAGAAGTTAAGCCAAGCTTTTCATTCTTTCTCCCTAGTTTCGCATTGAAAAGAAGTAAGATTATTTCGCCTGTTCACTGTTGATGTGCGCCAAGCCAACCATTTTCGTGGTAAAAAAAAGTAACAATTTTAAACTCTAAATCCAAAAATTGATTGGCTATTGAATTTGGTTCATTACGAGCTTTAAATAGCCAATGGTCATCAATTGTTTTAATGATTTTGGGTTAAAATTTTTATTCGTTTTACCACAAAAATGGTTGGCTTGGCGCTCGTCAACAGGCGAAATGATCTTACTTCTTTTCATTGCGAAACTAGGGAGAAAGAATGAAAAGCTTGGCTCAACTTCTATATCTCACAGCATTCACAGCCGAAGACTTTTGATGGAGAGCTTGCTGCCTTTTTTAAAATTTGTGGGCGATATTACATTTTTTGCTGTTTGTTTCCTATCAAGGCGTAGAAGATGAATGATAATCAATTTTTTCAAGGACTTGATTCCTTCAAAAGTGTGTTGTGGTGTCAGATATTGACGGTTTGTTTGATGTTGGTCTTGGAAACTGCTCATAGTGTCGGATTTCTTACTTCTGTTGCGTTGTGCGCAGCTCACTTTCTTTGATCTATCTCTTTCTTTCGCTCTTTTTCTCCCTGTGTCTCGCTGCTTTGATGTATACTGACACGAAGTGTATTCCAAGTTTGAAGTTGTAGTCTTTTCTTTGAACAATTAAATTTTTAAAGTTCAGAGTTTTTTTTGTTAACATTTTTGGGTTAACGGTCCTCCCAAAATTATCCCCGTGTGTTTTGGACGCTAGATATTTATAATGGTTAAGAGCATGTTTAATTTCAAGTATGTACAAATGACCACGCCATAGTTATTACGTGTTTTGATTATTATCCAAAATTTAGATTTTATCCGGTCCCTGTTATCCGATTTTGGTTTTGAAATCATAAAACAATGCGTCTAAGGTACATCTAAGTGTGGTCCAAGTTTCATTGTTCCAAGATGTACCGTTTTCTCTGTAGGCTCTTATAACTTCCCGTCCGGATTAACCCGCCAGCCAGCCGGAAGGATTTCAACTATGTTGAGAAACTTTTTTTGACACAGAACGGGTTATCGTATGGGGTGATTTTTTTTGGTATGTCATGAACACATATCAGGTCATAAACCGATTTTCAAGATTGCAAATCTTTCGGGGCGGCGTGTGCAGATAGCTGAAAAAAAACACTCGGGTAGATGTATGCAGGGCCGCGAGTTCGTCGTCGCCTAAGCAGTCACGTGCGCTTGGTTGCGGGCGAACGACCGTCGCCCTAGATCGCAGTTGCCAGGTCGATGCTATTAGGTGGCCACGTCGGGTGACGTCACATTATAAAGAATATTCTTAAGTAACACAACATACGCTAGGTAATTTACTATGCTTTATTAAAGTAGAATACACTTTATTGTATTTTAATGTCATTTTATTTTGGTGTTGTCCATGTTTTATAGAGCACCGTAAACTATATACATATATAAACACGATTACAACCCAATATACCAAAAAAACACTTGAGTGGTACAAAACAACTCGTAATAATAATAAAAAATTGAACTATATTATAACAGGTTGTAACGTTGTTAATAAAATCATTGGATTGTCCACTGCTATTATGTTTTTTAAATGTGATATTTCGACTCCTCAAGGAGTCTTTATCAAACTAACAATAAAAAACTACAACAGACAGGAAAAAAACATTTCATAAGGTGTTTGTGTTTTTTGGGGGTTTGTGAAAATATGTTTTTTGTCCTGTCTGTTGTGGTTATTTAATTGTAAGTTTGAAAAAGACTCCTGTAAAGGAGTGGAAATATCACATTTAAAATAAAAATATATTAATTACAGTGGAAAGTCCAATGATTTTTATTTACAACTCGTCATAAGCTAATTCAAACGGAACTACTCCGTTATATATTTTACTATTGTTACATATCATTATACCCCTCACTTTATTATACACAGTACGTTGATATATTTACATATAACTCCATATTTATCAGCAGCCCTGATCATTACGGCATCCATCTGGCAAAAACTATTTTCCAATTGACCAATCATTGTAATTTATGCAATATACCACTGCTATTCAGGTGAAATTCTTTTCAATTGAGACTGATAAAAGGTGTACATACCTTGTAAAAATATTTGGTTGCTAAATGGTTGCCAAGTGGTCACCAACAGTTCACCAAGGCTTGTTTTGATCGCTAAGTGGTTACCAAGTGGTTACCAAGGGTCGCCACCGAAATTTCAATTGAATATATGACAGCCAAGCGTTCACCAAAAGGCAGCCAACGAGTCACCAACTTTGCAATGCAGTATTTTGACACAAAAACGACCTGTTGGCGACCTGTTGGCGACCATTTGGCTTCTTTTGGCATCACTTGGCGATCACTTGGTGAACTAGTTGGTGACCTGTTGGTGACTACTTGGCAACCATTTGGCAACCAAATATTTCTACTAGGGATAGCATGAATATTAGGGTGTTCGTTGCTAGTTTCCCACGTTTGTATTTGAACACGCGCTGAACAGATTCCCGCCTGTACTCTCATTTGAAATATGCGGGCAGAAAATACTACCTATGACGATGAAGGACCTGTCCCGTCCAAGTACACGTAAGATAGAATAAAACTAACAAATAAGGTAAAATTATTTTGCCTTGGATCTCTCTGAGGCTGCACACGACGACAGAGTGGGAGTTAATTGTGCTGAAAGAATAAACCTATGATCGTGCTGAGCTCACCTGCACGAATCTGCTGTGTCTCAACTAGTGGCTGGTCCAAGGTGACGTGGGAAACCACGCAACTCAAGTCCTGTGCGTGAGGCTGCAGCTCTAGTGTGACAGTCTGCTTGATAGCCACCGTCGTCCATGGCCACCGCCACTCGTCCTGTGCTGTCACTTGAGTGTCGTCGATAACGTCCTCGCGGATGACCTCTTCATCCAGGACCCAGGACATGTTGGCAACTGGGCGACTCTCCTGCACCTCGCAAGTAGCCGTAACTTTGTTGTTCTTATATTTCAGTGTCAGAATTGGTTCAGTGGGGCGACCTGAAGCAAGAAATGTCGTATTTGAAAAAAAACACTGAAGCACTTATTTTACTTAATCACTCACTAATGACTATGTTGACATAGCTGGAAGTGGACATGGAACCTTCGTGAATATTTAAAACTGCCTTTGTAACAAGTGCAGAGGAAGTTTGCAGAAGATTAACGTGTAGAAGAAAAGAGAAGGAAATACCGAGGTGGAATGAAACAGTCAAATAAGCAGTGCTTGATAATAGACTGGCGTGGAGAGAATGGAGCAGTAGCAAAACAGAGGAAAATGTCAGAAAATTTGGGAAACATTATTATTATATTTATGATAAATGGAAAGCAAAAGCAGAGCTTAAAAGTAGTCAGATGATAGTGTGGCAAAAGAAGAAGAAGAAGAAGAAGAAGAAAGCTCTCACAACCAGAATCTAGATTACGGTAACACGGAAGGAGATGACACACTAGAAGGAATCCAATAAGGCTTGTCCCTATAGGCCAACGTCGACAAACAAATTGTAACTAAAATATTTTTATTCTGTGAATACAAAGCGACTGTCGACATTTAGATGCCGTTCAGAGGAACCGCAAATTTAATGACACATCAAGCGACTTGAGGATTTAACTCTGCTATCACAACTATGTACATTTTTGTATTGCATCCCTATGATTAAGCAAGCGAAGCGAGCGTTTCCATTTGACTCTGCCGGAAAAATTAGTCACTGTTTTTTTTTTTTTTTTTTTTTGTTTTGTTTTTTTGTTGTTTGTTTTGTTTGTTTGTTTGTTTTGTTTGTTTGTATGTCTCGCCATAACGTTCGAGCGGAGGCTCGGATCGAGTTGAAATTTTGACCATCCGCAAGCTTCGTTCTCAATTAAATGCCATTAGTTTTGTGGCAAAATCGTTCAAAAAGTTAAAAAGTTACATTAGGGTTAATCGAAGTTTTTTTTCAAACTAAACGGCGACAAAATCTGAGATAGCCAAATCATTTAGAATGTCCGTCCGGTCACGATTATGTTAATTTTATTTTGATCCGATAAGTAGTGTAGATGGAAATTACATTATAACAAAAGTAACGTTGCCATGGCAACGAAAAGACGCGCGAAGTTTCTAATGCACTGCCACCTAGAAGTAATCAAAATCCAACCAAATAGAAAAATTTAAAAAAAAAAAACGGCAGCCAAGCTCGCCTTCAAAAGTCTTCGGCTGTGAATGCTGTGAGATATAGAAGTTGAGCCAAGCTTTTTATTCTTTCTCCCTAGTTTCGCTTTGAAAATAAGTAAGATCATTTCGCCTGTTGACGAGCGCCAAGCCAACGATTTTTGTGGTAAAAAAGTAAAATCGTTGCTTGGCGCTCGTCAACAAGCGAAATGATCTTACTTATTTTCAAAGCAAAACTAAGGAGAAAAAATAAAAAGCTTGTCGGATCGGGTTGATTTTTTTTGGTATGTCATGGACCACATACCAGGTCATATACCGTACCGAGTTTCAAGATTGTAAGTCTTTCGGGGCGGCGTGTGCAGATAGCTGAAAACCCCCCCAACTCTAGTAGCTGTATATAAGGCTAGAGTTCGTGTCGCCTAAGCAGTCGCATGCGCTTATCTGCCGGGCGACGATCGTCGCCCTTGATACTTTCGAGGAAGCAGTCTATTATTTGTCACCAAAGAGTTTAAATATTATTCCCAAAGAGTCAAGGTTCTCTAGATGGCGGTGGATTTTATCCACAAAGTAAAGGTTTACACACAGGTTTACCCAAATACCTTGGTAATAATAAATAATATTGGAAACATGGCCCTGTGGACAGCAAACGTCGCAAATTTTAAAATTTAAAAAAATGTGCAATGTGGGTCTAGCTATAGCACGTGCTCGCTTATCAACGCGTCCAACTGAGCGTTTCCTAGTTATTTATATATGGATTTTCCAAAGTTTGCCGATTTTAACGAAACGCAACTTTGTGCTAGTCAAACTTTGTGCATGATGGAGATGACCAATGCTGTAGAAAAAAATGTCAAGTTTTGGCTTTTTAGTGTTAAGAATTTAGTGTGTTTTAGTGTTTAGTGTTGACATAATCATTCATCAGCCTGGGGAGAGAAAATGATCCCAAAGTTTTGGGAAAAAGGTTTTATTATACAATTTGTTTTTATTTAAAAAACAATCAGTGTTTTTATTACAAAGGTGTCACTTTACTTTGCCATTTTGCTAAGCAGTATGGAAACGTGATGGGCAATGAAAGAACAAATGGAAAGAAGCTAAAGGGAGGTACAGCATTGTTTCAGAAATAGATGGTCGACGGTTTTCTTAGGTTGTGAGTCGACCGTTGGTCGACCATTCTGGGCTCGACTGGGGATTGTTATTTCATTGTTTCATTCCACGTCTGATTGTTGGGGACTGCCTTGGCTACGGAATGGTGCGTGCTTCTAAATGGCCGTGTTTAGATGAAAAATTGTGATATCTCTTTAAAATATTACGATATTCATATCATTTACTAAATAAATGAATGATTTGAATGAATGAATGATCTATTGTCTACTCATGTGTAGTTACAGAAACATTGTCGGTAGTGGACATAACGCACGCATTCGTATCGCATACGCCCCTTGCAAATCTGATCCGTCATTGGGGCAAGTTACATTGCTTAAATTTCATTATTTGCAGACTGGTCGTTCTGGTCGCCTTTACTGAACACAACCATAATGATGCAACTTGTTACACACCCGTTTAATAAACAGATATTTAAATATTTTAGTCCCACCCTGTTTACGATAAGGAACGACTTTATGAGGCAGACAATTTTCCGTTGACGAGGTCAATAAATCAAGTTCTCGCGACGAGGAGGCTTCGAGAACCTGGAGAGTGCGTGGTCATTGTTTACTTTGGTTCGTAAAAGTACTTCTGCTACGTCGCCAGAAAGACGGGAATTCTTGAAAACCCGGGTCAGCCTATTTTCCCTTTATTATATCCCTATTAAAATAATCACACAGGGGAAGTTTTGTATCTAGAATATATTGCGCCACCCCTAATCTGGACCTTCTTCTGGCAGAGTTGTGTCGACCAGGTCCTATCACCCGCACCCTGACTTGCTGACTTGGAGCCGTCTGTGGGGTCACCAGTGGAGAAAAGAAGGCTCACCACCGTCAAGCTAGCTCAGCCATACTTCGCATCTATATTTGTTTTCAAAGGATTGATAATTATATTATGAAACTGTTGTTAATTTTTTCGATCTGGTGTAATTTTTAGTATACTAACGTAAGAGATAGTGTGTGTAATATCCATTTATCACGTAAGTTAATATATAATCGTAATATTGTTGTGAATTCGTATACAATAGTTGTTATTGTTTGTAGTTAATTTTTATTTTGCACGTAATAGCCTATAGTCATCAAGCTGTCTAGAGACGAGAGCCTCTAATTGTACATCGCCAGGGTTTAACAGTTTACCTGCTGTGTATAATATTATGAAATATATACTGTTAATCTTATCTAAAATAAACACACTTAGTGGCGTCCAAATGTACCTGGTTCAATCTAGTTTATATTTCCCTCTTCTCCATACTGAACCCTTCCCACGCCAAGCCAAAATATATAGAGTTTTAATCGTTGTGCAAATCAGTTGACACCAGCGTGTTAAGGCGGACAATCCCGTATCCACAAACAACTCGGATGGGGTATGTAACACGAAGTGTTAAAAATAAGGTAAAACTGGTGCAAGATTGAACCAGGTTTTACTAGTTAAGAAAAAGTTATTTTTAACGATTCTACTTGTCATTCCATCACTCGGTCGGTGCAAGAGACGTAAACTTTGTCAACTGTATCTTCACCCCCAGTTACTTTTCTCCGATGATCATCTTTTAAAACGTGTTTAATTAAGTCTGGTTGACCATGAGTCGAGGGAGTTAAGCAACTGAGTTTTACTATAACATAAATTTGATTTAGCCAGAATTCGTCTGTGAGTGAGTAAGGTAATTCAAGATCGGCTGAACAGATTGCGCCAAAATTTTTAACAGTCATACGGTACCACTCCTCAGGGTGCAGCTAACATTTTGAACAAAATCCGCTCCGATTTAAAATAACAGGAAATAATAAATGGAAAATAGCCTGAGAATGTGTAGGATTTAATTAAACGACAATGATTTATTTCTCAATTTCATTAATGGGGAAACACTCCCTTAGGTGTAACCATGTAATAGATTTTATGTAAATCAATCCAGTAATAAAAAAAATCCATCCCAGCGGGGTATCGAACCCTAGTTTCCCGATTGCCGGTCGACTGCTTTACCCCTAAGGTACCAGAACGGTTAACTTCATAACATCTGGATTGTTGGTGCATTGTTGATCTGAATAGATTTGAATAGTACTGCAATGATGTTTTGATCATCAAAAAACTATTTTTTTAAATCATGTTTTGAATGTAAGGTGGTGAATGAATTCAGTGACAAAGGTATAACCAATCTCTACGCTCATGCTTCGTATTTCGTACGAGCTATGTTTTTTTTAATATTGAATGCATTTCAAGACATGTTTTATTTTATTTTAAATCAATCCAGAAGTAAAAAAATCTATTCCGACCGGGGTTTGAATCCGGTCTCCCACATTCAAGGGATAAAGGCGTCTCAGCCAACTAGACTAAGAAAACGCCGTTGTCGTTGTAAGACGAATGAGACTGAGCCAGCGATATGTTGAGTACCCGGTAACATATGAATTTGAGTTCATTGACATATAAAGTAAAAATTATAGGTTTTTGGTTAACTTAATATACGGCACGTCAACTGTAAGACCATATTGTGTCTCTTTAGCTAATTGGCTAGAGAGAAATGACCCATGCTGGCTAAATTTAGCCTTATGTTGGGGGAAGAAAGGAAATGTCTCCCTGGATTCTCAACACATAACTCGCTCACTCGTCTTACAAAAACATTGACGTTTTGTAAGAAAGAAATACTATTTGACTCACGTGCCACGACAAGGGCAGTGAATCTGTAGTCCCTCTTGTCTGGGTGAACAGCAATATAACCCCTGACCGGTCCGTTGTCCACCTCGCTGATGTTGGTACGCAGGATGCCACACTCGCCATTCTGCAGTCCGGCCCCGAGATAGAGATGCCGGCCTCTGCTATCATAAGACCTTACTCCGTCATAGAAGTCTCGCGTACGAATCAGGCTTGGCAGCATGAACTGGCAGGAGTCTAGCGGCTGCCCCGCACTCATCAAGATCATAGCCTTCCCGCCCGGGAGAACAACCATCTCTCTCTGAGTTTTCAGGGTGATAGGGAGGGGGTCTAAGCCTGTAACGAGGGAGAAACAAATTCTGACCGGTTCTCACTCAGACTTGACCGGGTCAGACTGCCGAACGTTCAACTCCAGCCAACCATGACGGATTACTGGATTAGGAAACCTTCTCGTTGATATCATAGTGAGAGGGTGCCGGAGATTGAACACTGTTTGCTTGGCTAACTTTCTGGCTCTCGAAACAACAACAACAACAACAACAACAAATTGACCAACTTTCAAGCGTTTTGTGCTAGGACCAAAACTCTCAAATTGACATGTTTAACTTTTAAGTCTTATTTGAGTAAAGATGTAAGCCAATACGATTTTATTTTGTTTTTTCGTCTAAATAATCTTTTGTGTTCGGAACCAATGATGTTAAGAAAAAAGTTTTTCGCTCGGAGGTGTAGCCGGTCAAAAACTGTTTTTTTACCATGTCAAATCTAAGGTTATTGTTCTAGAGCAAAACGTTTGACACGAACGTGGAAAGATGATCGATCCCGTATGGAAAAACACCTCAACAGTTAATGTGACATGAACTGTTAAAAATAACGTAAAAACTGTGCCGGTTGAAACAAGTATTTACCAGTTTCGAAAATATATAATGTCAAGTTAGGTTTTCCGTTTGAATATATTCCGTTCGAATATATTCAAAATATTATCTCACTTACGCACTAACTCTGGACTTGTGTCATGCTGCACATGGTGCCATGGCTCGGCACACAGGACTCTCAATCCACAACATAAATTGAACCAGTTTGAAACACCTCAGTTACCACGTGGTTCACTTGACCGCCAGATACTCTGTTTCTACTGTGACGTGGTCGAGTTTTCTTGTATTATTCCTTCCCAGGTTGTGAGGGTGGGTGGAGGTGTCTCACATCCCGAGTTGTTACATAAACTATACGGTGTGAAGACTTTGTTCAACTTACCGCTAGCATACAAGTCGGTCCAGGCGTACTTCCAGCCTCCGCTTTCAGCTCGGACGCGACAAGCGATCATCGTATGCTTAACATTTTCCACCTGCAGCCATACCCCACAGTCCCCGGCCCCCAGACCCCGGCCGCTGTAGCGGTAGCCGGTTAGATTGTCGTACAGTTGGGCAGGGTCAGCTTCGGACCGAGATCCCCGGCTCAGCTCCAGCAGCGGACCTGCTGTCTTATTATCAGCGTCCCACCACCTGACCTGACACCCGGCGAGGGCCACGTCAGCTGAGCAGGTGAAGGAGACAGATTGGTTGACATTGTTAACACGCACGTGGTCGGGGCTGATGGTGAGGTTGAAAGAGGCGACACCTGGAGAAAAGACAACACTGTAGCCACTACAAAAATGATAGAATGGCATGTATTTATAAATTCGCATTAGATATACATTTCAATTTTGTATTTCTAAATTCTTAACATTTTAGAATTTCTATAATCTGAAAACACTGTGGTTTTAGAATAACTTTTTGGAACTATCCCGTAAAGATTCTATTGATTTTGAATTACACCTATGACTATATATTTTTAAATAGAACAAATTGTATTGTGATAACAGATATGTTGATACGACAATCACACAGTGTAGTGAGCGTATATAAAAGGGTGTAGCTTTATCCTTTATTCCCACGCTTATAGTTGCACGCGAGCTGCACAGATTCTTGCCATGTGCTCTCTTATTACGAATGATCCGGGCAGAGTAGCATCACCCACCCACCCACCCACAAAGCAGTTATTTCTGTTAAGGGTCCTTCTGTTTTGAGACTGCACAAGACAACAGAGTAGGAATGGATTGTGCTGAGGAGAATAACATTATTATTGTGCTTAGCTTACTTGTGAACGAAATGAGGTGGTCTACTTCCAGTGGTTTGTCCAAGGCAAAGTGGGAAATCACGCATTTCAAGATCTTGCCGTGGTCTTGAGGCTGCAAATGTAGTGTGAGAGTCTGTTTGATAGACCTCGTCGACCAGGGCCACCTCCACTCGTCCTGAGATGTGACTTGAGTGTCGTCGATAAAGTCTTCGCGGATCAGAGCGTCGCCCAGGACCCAGGACATGTTGGCAAAAGGGCGACTCCCCTGAACTTCACAGGTGGCCGTGACGTTTGATTTTGTTTTATCCATGTTAAGAATTGGTTCAGTAGGGGGACCTGAAGAGACACAAGGAATGAAAAAAAAATCGCAGTTGGCCGTGATGTTGTTTTCCTCGTAGACTAGGCTCAGAGTTGGTTCAGTGGGGGGACCTGAAACATCACATGGCATGATTGAAAGAAAACACTGAGGTAACAGGGAGACTCTCCTGCACCTCACAGGTGGCCGTGACGTTGTAACCCGTGTCGCCCAGCGCCAGCCGTTTGTTCGAATTTGATAAAATCTAAGATGGCGGCGTGTTTAGCCCCTTTGCCAGCTTATCACCTCATGACATAGTATTCAGGTAGACTTGATTTATCATATTCCGATGTCAAAATGCGTCGACCTTTTTTGTAAGCTTAAGGTCCCTGGCTGGTGTACTACAATGCAAAGGAAAAAAATCATATTTATCAAACAAAACAAAAATTATAAAATCCGTCTGGTGAATGTATAGATGTATGGTTTTTTAATCGAAAACAACTTTCACTATAAAAAACAATGACAATAATTGTAAAAGCCTTAGTATTTTTAGCAAAACGCTGTTTAAACAATGTAGGGCCTAAATGTTCATTGTTGGAAAAATAATTGTTTGATTGCGCTCAAATTTCACACGAATTTATTAATTCATAAAACTAAGGTTCTGTGAAAAACTAATTACTATCGAAAAAAGCATGTAGTTGTAATAAGTTGAAGAAATTAATAAATAGAAAAAATTGTAAAACTGCGATTCCATGAGAACTTATTTGATTGCGCTATACTTTACAGATTAATCAAAAATTAGGTAAAAGAAATACTATTTGACTCACGTGCCACGACAGGGCAGTGAATCTGTAGTCCCTCTTGTCTGGGTGAACAGCAATATAACCCCTGACGGGTCCGTTGTCCACCTCATGATGTTGGTACGCAGGATGCCACACTCGTCATTCTGCAGTCCGGCCCCGAGATAGAGATGCCGGCCTCTGCTATCATAAGACCTTACTCCGTCATAGAAGTCTCGCGTACGAATCAGGCTTGGCAGCATGAACTGGCAGGAGTCTAGCGGCTGCCCCGCACTCATCAAGATCATAGCCTTCCCGCCCGGGAGAACAACCATCTCTCTATGAGTTTTAAGGGTGAAAGGGAGGGGGTCTAAGCCTGAAACAAGGGAGAAACAAATTCTGACCGGTTCTCACTCAGACTTGACCGGGTCAGACTGCCGAACGTTCAACTCCAGCCAACCATGACGGAGTACTGGATTAGGAAACCTTCTCGTTGATATCATAGTGAGAGGGTGCGGAGATTGAACACTGTTTGCTTGGCTAACTTTCTGGCTCTCGAAACAACAACACAACAACAACAACAAATTGACCAACTTTCAAGCGTTTTGTGCTAGGACCAAAACTCTCAAATTGACATGTTTAACTTTTAAGTCTTATTTGAGTAAAGATGTAAGCCAATACGATTTTATTTTGTTTTTTCGTCTAAATAATCTTTTGTGTTCGGGACCAATGATGTTAAGAAAAAAGTTTTTCGCTCGGAGGTGTAGCCGGTCAAAAACTGTTTTTACCATGTCAAATCTAAGGTTATTGTCCTAGAGCAAAACGTTTGACACGAACGTGGAAAGATGATCGATCCCGTATGGAAAAACACCTCAACAGTTAATGTGACATGAACTGTTAAAAATAACGTAAAAACTGTGCCGGTTGAAACAAGTATTTACCAGTTTCGAAAATATATAATGTCAAGTTAGGTTTTCCGTTTGAATATATTCCGTTCGAATATATTCAAAATATTATCTCACTTACGCACTAACTCTGGACTTGTGTCATGCTGCACATGGTGCCATGGCTCGGCACACAGGACTCTCAATCCACAACATAAATTGAACCAGTTTGAAACACCTCAGTTACCACGTGGTTCACTTGACCGCCAGATACTCTGTTTCTACTGTGACGTGGTCGAGTTTTCTTGTATTATTCCTTCCCAGGTTGTGAGGGTGGGTGGAGGTGTCTCACATCCCGAGTTGTTACATAAACTATACGGTGTGAAGACTTTGTTCAACTTACCGCTAGCATACAAGTCGGTCCAGGCGTACTTCCAGCCTCCGCTTTCAGCTCGGACGCGACAAGCGATCATCGTATGCTTAACATTTTCCCCTGCAGCCATACCCCACAGTCCCCGGCCCCCAGACCCCGGCCGCTGTAGCGGTAGCCGGTTAGATTGTCGTACAGTTGGGCAGGGTCAGCTTCGGACCGAGATCCCCGGCTCAGCTCCAGCAGCGGACCTGCTGTCTTATTATCAGCGTCCCACCACCTGACCTGACACCCGGCGAGGGCCACGTCAGCTGAGCAGGTGAAGGAGACAGATTGGTTGACATTGTTAACACGCACGTGGTCGGGGCTGATGGTGAGGTTGAAAGAGGCGACACCTGGAGAAAAGACAACACTGTAGCCACTACAAAAATGATAGAATGGCATGTATTTATAAATTCGCATTAGATATACATTTCAATTTTGTATTTCTAAATTCTTAACATTTTAGAATTTCTATAATCTGAAAACACTGTGGTTTTAGAATAACTTTTTGGAACTATCCCGTAAAGATTCTATTGATTTTGAATTACACCTATGACTATATATTTTTAAATAGAACAAATTGTATTGTGATAACAGATATGTTGATACGACAATCACACAGTGTAGTGAGCGTATATAAAAGGGTGTAGCTTTATCCTTTATTCCCACGCTTATAGTTGCACGCGAGCTGCACAGATTCTTGCCATGTGCTCTCTTATTACGAATGATCCGGGCAGAGTAGCATCACCCACCCACCCACCCACAAAGCAGTTATTTCTGTTAAGGGTCCTTCTGTTTTGAGACTGCACAAGACAACAGAGTAGGAATGGATTGTGCTGAGGAGAATAACATTATTATTGTGCTTAGCTTACTTGTGAACGAAATGAGGTGGTCTACTTCCAGTGGTTTGTCCAAGGCAAAGTGGGAAATCACGCATTTCAAGATCTTGCCGTGGTCTTGAGGCTGCAAATGTAGTGTGAGAGTCTGTTTGATAGACCTCGTCGACCAGGGCCACCTCCACTCGTCCTGAGATGTGACTTGAGTGTCGTCGATAAAGTCTTCGCGGATCAGAGCGTCGCCCAGGACCCAGGACATGTTGGCAAAAGGGCGACTCCCCTGAACTTCACAGGTGGCCGTGACGTTTGATTTTGTTTTATCCATGTTAAGAATTGGTTCAGTAGGGGGACCTGAAGAAAGACATGGCATAACTGTGAAAAAACACTGAGTCAACAAAGCGACTCTTGCACCTCGCAGTTGGCCGTGATGTTGTTTTCCTCGTAGACTAGGCTCAGAGTTGGTTCAGTGGGGGGACCTGAAACATCACATGGCATGATTGAAAGAAAACACTGAGGTAACAGGGAGACTCTCCTGCACCTCACAGGTGGCCGTGACGTTGTAACCCGTGTCGCCCAGCGCCAGCCGTTTGTTCGAATTTGATAAAATCTAAGATGGCGGCGTGTTTAGCCCCTTTGCCAGCTTATCACCTCATGACATAGTATTCAGGTAGACTTGATTTATCATATTCCGATGTCAAAATGCGTCGACCTTTTTTGTAAGCTTAAGGTCCCTGGCTGGTGTACTACAATGCAAAGGAAAAAAATCATATTTATCAAACAAAACAAAAATTATAAAATCCGTCTGGTGAATGTATAGATGTATGGTTTTTTAATCGAAAACAACTTTCACTATAAAAAACAATGACAATAATTGTAAAAGCCTTAGTATTTTTAGCAAAACGCTGTTTAAACAATGTAGGGCCTAAATGTTCATTGTTGGAAAAATAATTGTTTGATTGCGCTCAAATTTCACACGAATTTATTAATTCATAAAACTAAGGTTCTGTGAAAAACTAATTACTATCGAAAAAAGCATGTAGTTGTAATAAGTTGAAGAAATTAATAAAATAGAAAAAAATTGTAAAACTGCAATTTCCATGAGAACTTATTTTTTGATTGCGCTATAATTTTACATGAATATATTAATTCATAAAATTAAGGTTCTGTTAAAAAAAATACAATCGAAGAAAACATGTAAATGTTATAAGTCGAAGAAATGTTTTAAGATTTTTTGTAAGCAAAAAAAATCGTATTTTCATTCGAAATAATTTTTAAATTGCACTCAAAAACATGGCAGTTCAAAGTTTAAAGATTTCTAAGGCCTCCAGAAAATTTCATCGCAATTGGAGTATCGGTTGAGCCGGAATCGTGTTAACAAACACACAAAAATACAAACAGAAAAGACAAGAAAAACAAAAACGTAAAATTGCGATTTTCATAAGAAATAATTTTTCGATTGCGTTTAAAAAATAGCAGTTCTAAGTTCACAAATTTCGAAGGCCTCCTGAAAATTTGATCGTAATTGGAGTATCGGTTTAGCCCGGAATCGTGTTAAAAACACACAAAAATACAAACGGAAACAAAAAAAGAAAAACGAAAAAAAATCGTAAAATTGCGATTTTCATCAGAAATAATTTTTTGAACGATTTTCGTACGTGGCAGTTCTAACTTCAAAGATTTCAAAGGTCCCTAGAAAATTTCATCGCAATCTGTTTAGCCGGAATCAAAAATCCCCCCCCAAAAAAAAATAAAAAAAAAACGGATTTTTTTCTCCAGTGTAGCGAAATGGAATCTTCGCTTCCTTCGCTCGCTACGCTCATCCAATAATAGACTTGAGCTATCATTAGGTAAGAGCAGACAATAATAATGGCCCCTAAGCCAACAAAATATAGAGTACCGGTACTTGTCGTACTACCATCGTACACCATCGAGTGTGGACGAACGATTTCGTCCTAATAGAACAATAGCTGGCGATAAATGACGTCATCTGTACAAACCTTGGATTAAAACTCATCTCTATGATTTTTTTTCTAACCAATCTACCCTCATTGCGCCTGACGATGTGGAGAAAAAGATTTTCAACCAGACGATCATTGGTATATCCGGGGAAAAAACGGATTTTATCATTATGCCAAATGTGAAGATTTTCTTGTAGCTTTAATCGGTTGACATCATGCAGTGTTTTAAGGGGGTCAATCCCGTATCCAAAACCTCCTCGGACGGAGTCTGTGACACGTGCTAATCAAAGCAAGGTACAACAGGTGAACCACTTTACCAGTTTCGAAAATGTAATTTCACGATATAACTAGTCCGTTCGAGACTCGGTCGGTTCATTTGGCGTTCATCAATTCTCGCTTCACCCGCACTAACTTGTCTCGGCCTGTTCATCTTGCAATACCTGCTTTATAGCCTTCGACCAACCAAAAAGTTAACTGGTTTTTATTAAAATATCATTTAGAAGGCTTCTTCTGCCGATGATGATGCATCAAGATACGGAATTACGTTACATTTTACAATCAATTGATTTTTCTATCAAATTTTAAACGAGAAATAAAATAAAACATTGAAATAAATGATCTATCAAAATAATCCTGGTTGACCCTTATAAGTATTAAACTTTGACTCACGTGCCACGACGAGCACAGTGTATTTCACGTAAACCTTCCTTGTGGCACCAATTCCACCCGCGACCGGTCCGTTGTCCACCTCGCTGATGTTGGTCAGAAGGAGGCCACACTCGCCGCTCTCTAGTCCGGCCCCGAGGTAGAGGTGCCGGCCGGTGCTGTGGGCAGACCCGGCTCCCTGGTCGAAGTTGAGCTCATCAGACCCGCTTGACAGGAAGAAGCTGCAAATGTTCAGTGGTACTCCCGCCTTCATCATGATCCTCGCCTCCCCGCCCGGGAGAACTAGCTGCTCTCTCAGTGTTGTCAGGTTGGAAGGGAGGGGGTCCCAGTCTGTAATGAGAGGGAAACACATTCCGTGTTGTTTTCAGCTATTCAAACTTTATCTAGCCCATATGGTAGATTGTAAATTATAACAAGGAGTACGTATTCAAGTTTGTGCCTACTGCCTTATACCCATGCTTAGAGGGTTCCTGTATAAATCGTGTACCTACCTTACCTGATATTATTGCCATGTATAAATTCTGTAACCACGTACCCTGGTACGAGACTGAAATGTCTAGGCAGCTTGTCGATAAGTGACGAGTGAGTGTGATTGAAAGACCTACGGTCATGTTAAGGTTCATAGTGTGTGTGGAAGTAATGTTCATGGTGAACTTAAGCAAGTAGGCCTACTTGTTCCGAGTGAGAGTACTATTATCCAAGAAGGATTTGGCCTATGTCGACTATATGATTTGTGACTTAGGATAATTTTCTTAGTGACGTTCGATGCTATTTAATTGGTACGAGGATCAACCTCAACTCATTGAGAAGAATGCCTTTATGTAGCAAATGTATTTGTGAGAACCTTAACTAGATTATGCTTGTCCAAACCAAAGGCGGAGATAGCTTGTATCTCAGCGATACTTATTAAGATTGTGCCGATCATTGCTGACGTTGCTTTTGTGAAAGTTAGAACACTTGTGTCATTGGAGGCTTCTAGGCATTTTCAACCGCTTGCTGGATTGAAGGGTAAGCTGTATAAATTGTAAAACTTGTAACTTTACTTAGTGCCACCATTTTGTAAAGAAGGCCTTTCATTTATTTTTCTCTTGTACCTGTCTCAATCTAATATGTGAACTTCTCAGCCTACTACGTCAACCAGGCCTTCGCATATTATTAGTACTGTGACTATTTGATCTCTTATACCTGTCTCACTCTAATGTGTTACTTCTCAGCCTACTACGTTAACCAGGCCTGTGCATATTAGTTGTATTGAGACTTTGATAATAAACCCAGGTGATTTTTGTTAAAGGGGCTAAAAACCCAAAACATTATTTTTTACCACGTGATCTATAGCACAATTCTACACTTAAATGACCATCTAAAAAATTATATCTTGTAACTGTGATTTAACACGAATTTTTAAATTTTTTTGATCCAAAAATTGGCGAAAATTGATGTTTTGGAAAATTTCCTAAATCGGCTTTGACCTGCTTCTTTTTTGGTCCACGTAGATACTAGAGAATAGTACCAATCTAAAATGCCTCTTTATAACATCGTGTCTTGAAACTGAGCCCAAATATACCCTCAAACACGCAAAAATATGCATTCCAAAATCACACCCCATCTTGGCAATCAGCATATTTTGACCAAACTACTTGCCCAAATTACAAAACAAATATAGAGAATTTACAGAAAAAGCTGTCGAGTACGTCAATAATGGCCAATATTTTTTTTGGATCAAAATCCTCCAAGGTCACGGGGCATAAAGATCGTTCCCATGTTATTTCTTATTGGGGGATTTTTGCCGATGGGACCTAGCTCGAAAAATGTCATGTTTGACAATTTTTTGGGAGGTCATGGTGGCCCCAATAATTTTTCTGTTAATTGCTAAATTCATTTCTAGTTAGCCTGAATGAAATATATTTTTTGAGTTTAGCGGTTAAATAACCCTTTAAATTAACTCTTCTTTAGTTAGCATCGGCCTATCCTTCGTTCTTCATTAGGTCGTTGACTTGCGCTCACAGCGAAGAACGTGGCGTCCCATCCTTTGTTTTAGGTCGTCGTCAATCATCGAAAGGAGAAGCAACTTACCCACCCCCATCTCCAGCTTGAGTCTAGCTGGGGAAAAATTTAATTGTGTCGCAGTATAATCCATAAGCATCAGACCTGGGTAGTAACGTAACGGAAGTAACGCGTTACTGTAACGAAATTACTTTTTTCAGTAACGAGCCAGTAATTTAATTACAATTTTCTCAAAGTAACGGAAGAGTAATTTCACTACTTTTATCATTGTAATTTGGCGTTAGTAACGCGTTACTTTAGCCGCGCGACCCGCGCCTTTGTGTATCAAATATCAGTCACTGGCCAGTGCGCCTGCTGCCTTTCTACGTATCGCCCGCTTGAGCAATGTGCATGTGCATGCAGCATTTCCGACATTTCGTAGGTCTGATCGAGAGATTTCGAGTCCCGAGTTTTTATTTCAGAACCTAGCCATGTTTACTTTTGGTACTTCCGCCTATGACGAGCGCCGTTGACGACGTAATTATCTACTTGACATCAAACATTCAAGTCTGTGTCAAATAAATCGATAGTCGAATTGTTACACTTGAAATGTAGTTACAACATTTCGCCGATAGATGTCACCCGCATAATCAATAATTTACTATACATCTATATGTCGATATCTACAATATCTCTGTGATAGGCCTCCGCTGGTTTTAAAGTGTGGGCGTGGATAACACCCTGTCTGAGACCCGCCATCGGCAGACAAAGCACTTGCGTCATACTCGTCCGCACGTCAGATACATTTTAAATTTAAAAGTAATTTTTGAAAGTAATTTCACTACTTTTTTTCATAAAAAGTAACGTAATTTCATTACTTTCTTGGAAAAGTAACTAAATAGTAATTTAGTTACATTTTGGCTGAAGTAATGAGTAATGTAATTTCATTACTTTTCAAAAGTAACTTACCCAGGTCTGATAAGCATAGACGTAATTGTATGAGCGAAGCGAAGACTTCAATTTCACCGACCCCCCAAAAAATTTAGCTCGGGTGTTTTTTTTTTTTTTTTGTTTGTTTGTTTGTTTTTCCGTCTGTTTGTTCGCTCTCTACCGGGCAAATGGCATATGCGATCTTGATGAAAATTTGACAGGACCTTCGAAATCTCCGAACTTAGACTTGCTACGTTTTTGGGTACAATCGAAGAAATATTTCTCATGAATATCGTACTTTTACGATTTTTTTCGTTTTTTAGTGCGATATTTTCGTGACATTTGGGCCGATTCTGACCAAACGGGTGGGGCTACAACGTTCATATTTCACGTTGACAGATAATGGTGATGTATTGTTTTTTGAAAGAAAAAAATGAAAACGTTTGCCAGAATCTATAGAAATAAAGCTTTTAATATAAGTTTTTTGATTTTTTGTGCGATATTTTCGTGCCATTTGGGCCAATTCTGACCAAACGGGTAGGGCTACAACGTTCATATTATACATGGGCATTAAGGTAATGGTGATGTATTGCTTTCTGAAGGAAAAAGTTGAAAAAGTTAGCCAGAATCCATAGAAATATAGCTTTTAATATAAGTTTTTTACATTAAATAATACCAATTGACAGGTAACAAAAGAAATTTGACAACAATCACTTACAATGCGTAGGTAGCAAAACAAAGCACTTGCAAAAGTTAAGATATCCCACGCAAACTAAAACTTAAAAAGCTCATCCATCAACGCGGCGGGACTTTGGCGTTTTCCTAGTAAAATGTAAGTAGATGTCAAAACTATTTTCCTACGCGCAAGCCTACCCTACGGTCCTACCGTCGATATGTAAACAAGCGACATAACCACAAAATGAATCACATAATATTTTGTTATGTTATTTTCTTAATATTAAAACATTCCCCATAGCCGTAGAGTCAACACAGTATTTAAATTAAATATTTTGTTTGCATGCAGGGTGTACACAGCTTAGTTTTTACTTCACTTTATTCATGTTTTTTCTTCAGCTTAAGACATGATGCGCTTGGGTAGCCTACAATCCCAACATGGAACCAACTTAACTCGGTCCTACTCCTAGCTAAACTCTACAGCAAGTACATCACATCTCCTACCCCCACCACTCGGTATGTCCCGTTAAGACGAGCCAAGGAAGGGATGCTATTGGCCGGGTGAAACAGCTGTTTTCAAACTATTTGAATCATATTGGTTAGTGGTTCGCGGGGCAATATAAGCTAGCCTTGTTCAAGGGTCCCAGTGAGAGCCTTGTGAATGGTAGAATTCGTTCTCAATTTTACCTCGAAAATAGCATTTGGTGCGTTTTATGACTCACACATCGCAATATGTGTGAGTTCACTCACATGAGTGTGCATTTTCACGAATTTCGAGAATAAGGTTAAAGATACTATACTGTGTGAAGACTCTGTTTAACTCACTGGAAGCAAAAAAGTCATTCCAGGCGTACTTCCAGCCCCCGCTCTCGGCTCGGACGCGACAGGCGACCACCCAAATCTGGTGTCCCGCCATCTGCAGCGAGACCCCACAGTCCCCAGCCCCCAGACCCGGCCGCTGTAGCTGTAGACGGGTAGCTCGTCGTTCAGGTGGGCAGGGTCGGCCTGTGATTGAGACCCTGGCTCAACTCCAGTAGCGGTCCTGCCTTGGAATTGTATCTGTCCCACCACCTGACCTGACAGCCGGCGAGGGCCACGTCAGCAGACCAGGTGAAGGTGACAATCTGAGCGGCTATTGTTACACGCAAGCTCTCGTGGCTGATGGTGAGGTTGAAGGAAGCGACACCTGCAAACATGACATCAGAGGTTGTGAGACAGACATTTGTCCACACTTACTTCACTAGACCGAACCAGGGTACCCCACTGGCCGGGCGGACATTATATACACTGCCTAACGGATTCTGTGTAAAACCAACTTGTGAAATGGTGCAATTAATATGAGTTCTGAATACATTCTACAGCACTGCAAGGAACATTAAGCCTTTGCACAAACAAATGTGTTATAATTCTCAGTCATTTGAATATTTTGCCTCTGCTACTACCTGGTGGAGTATTGGGAACTGCACCACCGGCTTTCTGAGTGTAGCCTAGAGCCTAGACGTTGACCCACTCGCAGACTGAAGCCACTCGCTCGTTGGATATCATTTGTAGCCTGTTTCTTAACCTTAATTTCAAAATAAACCTCACTATAATTACTATTCGTCCGTTGACGTTATTTGTAACCGTAAGTACCGATCTCCTGAATGTTCCAGTAACTAACAAATTATGCTTTGATAATAATAATAAAATTTACCTTGTGCAGTACAGCGAGGGCTTATTTCTAGACTAAACAGATGAGAATCATTACCGTACGAGGAATTTATAATATTATCACAATTCTGGAGCTAAATATACAACTTGAGCCGGGTTTGAACCCGGGTATCGGGTCTCCCAGCATACGTCTACACATAAGACCGCTTTGTGCAATAACACTAAAGGACAACTTGTCCTTCTTGTGGACCTTTGCTGATACAAATGTCATTCTGAATTTTTTTTCATATGTCATATCATTTAAAATAATAAGTATTGAAATATTTGATGATTGTCTTGATATTATTTAACTTCAACACAACACATAAGCCTACAGTGACGACATAATTACCAGCGTATTAAGGTTCCCCTTGATATTGAGTTTTTGTTATCAATTTGGAGAAATGTAAAGTTGATAAATAATATTTAGTGATCTCCATTTTTTTTCGAGAATCACTCCCGTAGCTTTATTGTTAACATTTATAAAATTTAAATTTAAAAATAAATCAGTTGTAGTTACTTACGGATGACCTGGAGCCCTGCCATCATAAGCATTAAGATCACAAAATTAGACATTTTGACCAAGAGATTATACGATGAGATGACGAAGCTCTGGACTAAGAATAATGGGAGAGAAAACAGTCGTCGCTTTATACAACCAGCCGTGACGAACTCCACGTCAGTAGACTAGGAAGGAAGAGAATCACACGATGTTCGTCGTCCAATAGCAAACACCCAACACACGGTCCAGCCATGGCGTGTTGGAAGGAGGCCAATCCACACTCGCCGAGTCGACCCAGTTACAAAGTCCCTGTGTGGCGTGAGGAGAACAGCACAAAGATCACTGTGGCAATAATATGATCGCTTGGAAGCAGCGAAAGATGCAATGCCACGTAAAATGCTACTTGTATACTGATGACTGAAAATAAATATTATTATATGAGACAGTTGAATGAAAGTTTTAACGGTTAATAATATGGTTTATTTGAGACATCGTTTTGTGCTTATATTCATGGCACTTGTACAAATCAATATATTTTGAAAACAAATTAGAAACAAAGGAAAACAGAACAACCTTCTTTTCAAGATTTAACTAAAACATAGGTTAAACAATTAAAAAATTAAATCAATTTAGGCTACTATTTCTGGTTACTTAAGATTGACTTTTATGTACGACTTCTTGTAGTATAGTTCGTCCGTTTACAGTTGACGAATTTGGAGTTCCTCAAAGGGACAAAAGACCAGATTTGTTCACACCTCTTGACAAGATCATCTTTCTCTGGTTCACCGGGAAATTGTCTCGGAGATCCCCAGTGATTGACATATCTATTATTATAAATAGCAAACCCGTCGCCAAATCACTTAGTTTGGTTTCCATTATTGCGCTTCATTGGTTTGCCAAAGAGGCGCACAATGAAACTTCAGCCGGGCAACATTGACGACGGTCAGCAAAGAATGAATTTTAAATTACAACCCTCTTAATTGGTTATAACAAGTGGCTTACATGTTCCCGCTGTGTCGGCGAAAAAGCCGAAATTCGTCAAATGTAAACGGACGAACTATAGGACCAGTACAAACGGCGTCTACTTGAACTATACTCTGACTCCTAGTTTTAAAGGCAAAATTACTAGCTACTACTATATCAACAATTTTCAACGCAATTTAGAAGTAAAAAATTCATCACGATCGGGGTTCGAACCAGAGTCTGCCTGATTATCCAGATAGATGCCTTAGCCAACTTGACCACAGAGAGAACTATTTAACTTCTAAATTGTAGTTTCATTTTAATTCTGAATGGATGGAACAATACTGCAACGAATATCTGTTGCCTCTGAACTGACCAAAAAAAGATTATTAATAATGTCAATACCTTACGCAGGTATGATCGAGGGATTATATTATCTCGATTTAGTCAATCGGGAAACACTCCCGTAGGTGGAATTGTTAATATTTATTACAATTCATATCTGCGTAAGGTAGTAACATTATATTATGTATGTTTGGTTCAAAGTCAAAGGCAACAGATATTTGTTGCAGTGCAGTTCCATCCATTCAGATCGATAATAAAACAGCAATTCAGAAGTTAAATAGAACTTTACCGTCTCGGTGGTCTAGTAAAGGCACCTACCTAGCCTAACTTCTGAATGGTATTAAATATTAACAATTCCACATACGCGAGTGTTTTCCGACTAACCAAATCTATTAACTACATCAGTAACATCACTATCTGGAAGAATCTGGAATAAGAAACTTGGTTTGTATTCAATTGGTATTGGAACGTGGAGATAATGTCATCAGCACTCGCTCTACACGCGAAACAACAACACCACCGAATCGACCTGAACCCAATCACTAGCTTACCTTGCGTCTCGTAATATTCGAGAGGTAATCGAAACCTTCGAAAAGTATGAATAAACGAGACGATAGGAAACAACTGCCAACTGGTTGGAAACCTATTTAAAAGTATTACCATGATTGTTACTCCACCTTTACTACCGAATAATATGGATAGCACATCACAAGATATTAGTGATATGCCAGGACCTTATGTTGACCCTATAATCACCCAGCAAACTTGCACGTTGAGTCCGGCTGCCGGACTAGTAGTGCCGGTTTGGTGCTAAATTGGTGCCGGCCACTGCCAGCCAATTGAGAGGTTTGGGCCATCATCAATCCTACTAAATGTGATTTGTGCCGAAATATAACACACTCCTTTTTTGTTTTTCAGAGACTGTGTTCCCGAGCGCCGTCTGCTCCCCAATCTATCTCGATCGTCATGAGCTCATGCTCCGAAGGAGAGTAATAAGAAAGGAGTGACGAGAACCGCAACAGAACAAGACGTGTCGCATTAGGAGACAGCTATCAGCGAAGGTGCAGAGAAGTCAGTGAAAAGTATAGGAGTAGCTTATAAGAAGCAGAAAGTTGAACGGAGCCTAGCAGTTGAGGTCTGCTGTCAAGATCTGACCGAACGCTGTCACCACCGAGAAAAGTTGTCACTTACTCAAGCGTAGAGGGTGGAATGGAGTTCCAGGGTTTCGACCAAGGCAATTTCAACGTATAGACTCATCGCAACGATTCTCCCTTCAAGTGCGATATCCGCGGGACACGGATCATAGAGCAACCAACACTTGCGACGCACAAGAGAACCCTCTCGAGAGGGAGACGCTTCACCTGCGCTGTCTGCCCCGCGAGGTTCACGAAGAAGTGCATTCTCACCAAACATACCAGGACGCATACAGGAGATAAACCCATTGCGTGCACCGTGCCTGACTGTGTGGCACGGTTCTCTGGAAATAGTGACCTCACTGTCCATGGAAGAACCCATATTGGAGTAAAACCTTTTAAGTGCACCCTGCCTGACTGTGAGGCACGGTTCTCTACAAGCTTTTTACCAGAGATAAGATTGCTCCGATTTGCGACACGTGTGATGTGTTGCTATCCGTTCATCATTTGTTGACTGACTGCTCTAAGTATGATGGTTTGAGACTCCAATTGAATTTAAATCTATCATATGAAGAACTTTTGTCTTATGAAAACAGTGAAAAACTTATCACATTTCTTAACCTAAGCAATCTGATCGACAAACTATAACAGATCATATATTATATTTAAAAAAATATATATATCCATGTAGCGTGTTGACTTGCTATTCATTATGACGACGTTGGCAAAGTTTTTCTGATTATGATTATGATTATGATTTGGTAATTTGGCATTTTCTACATATGACAACTTTAGCATTTATACCTTTTCCCGATTTGACTGTCTACAAATATATCGACCTTGGCAATTCTTTTCATGACAACGATTTAAAAACACATTTTACCTTATTAACCGTATTTTCATTCATTCATAGTTAACGAATTATCTTGGAGGCGCGAATAATCTTTGCCGTTGAAGCGCCCTAAAACTACTAATACTAATACTAATACTCTAGACATGTGCGAATACTAGGAAAACGCTTAAGTCCCGCCGCGTTGTTGGATGAGCGTAATTGGTGAATTGAGCTGCCATGTGTTTTGCGGATTTTCTGTTGTTCTGTGAAAAAAAACAGAACTTTGTTAAATTTATTTTTAAATTAAATCAAATTAAATAAAAAATTAACTTATTTTTTTTTAATCAATCGTAATTTTTTTTAAAAAAAGGAAAAAATCGTAATATTGAAATTTTCATAAGAAATAATTATTCGATTGCGCACAAATTTTACACGAATATATTAATTCTTAAAATTAAGGTTCTGTGAAAAAATCAATATAATCGGATAAAGCATGTAGGGGTTACAAGTCGAAGAAATTTTTTAAAAATCGAAAAAAATCGTAAAATTGCGATTTTCATAAGAAATAATTTTTCGATTGCGCTCAAAAACGTGGCAGTTCTTACTTCAGAGATTTCGAAGGCCTCTATAAAATTTCATTGCAATCGGAGTATCGGTTTAGCCGGAATCGTGTTAACAGACAGACAAAAATACAGAAAAAAAAAAAAAAAAAAAACATTCCGGATTTTTTCTCCAGTGTAGTGAAATGGAATCTTCGCTTCGCTCGCTACGCTCATCCAACAAACATCACCAGAGCGTGCACTTTATGCTATTCAAGGCTCGCACCAAAGAGCAATCTCTCCAGGCACAATAGCCCACATCCAGCAGCAGAAACATTTGTACGTGACCTGTTACTTCCTTAGCACCTCCGGAGCATTAGTCTCTCTAATCACAGGAGGAAGAATAAAGCTCGAGGTCCGAGTTTTCATTTTTAACTGCAGTGCACCTGAATTTGAGACGTTTTGTTTAAATATGAACATTGTTATTTACTAACTATTCACCTAACATTTTGATGGTGATTGGAACCATATTTAGAAAGAAGACGATAGCTGCAGGTTGGCAACATTGAGAACCAAATAATTCGTGATTATATACTTTAAGAAATAACGTGATATGAGGAAAAGTCATATAATGTAAAGAAGAATAAATTTAGTAGTAAAAATCGTGGGGAATCAATTGGCATTAATTGAATCCATATCATATTTTTGGATGAGCGTAGCGAGCGAAGCGAAGATTCCATTCTACTACACTGGAGAAAAAATTCCGGAATGTTTTTTTTTCTTTTTCTTTTTTTTGTATTTTTGTCTGTGTTTGTCCGCACGATTCCGGCTAAACCGATACTCCGATTGCGATGAAATTTTATGGAGGCCTTCGAAATCTCTGAACTTAGAACTGCCACGTTTTTGAGCGCAATCGGAAAATTATTTCTCATGAAAATCGCAATTTAACAATTTTTTTCGATTTTTAACAAAATTCTTCCATTTATAACACCTACATGCTTTGGCCGATTTTAATAATTTTTTCACACAACCTTAATTCTATGAATTGTTACATTCGTGTGAATTTTGAGCTCTTTCGAAAGATAAATTTCTTTTAAAAATCGCAATTTTACGACTTTTTTCGATTTTTTAATTTTCTTTGGCTTATAGCACCTACATGCTTTATCCGATCGTAATGATTTTTTTACAGAACCTTAATTTCATTAATTTATATATTCGTGTGGGATCTGAGCGCATTCGAAAAAATATTTCTTTAGAAAATCGAAATTTTACAATTTTTTTCTTTTTTTAAATTACGATATATTAAAAAAATTAAAAATTAAAGTTTATTTTTTATTTAATTTAAATTAATTTTAAAAAAGATCTCGACTAAGTAATGATTTTTTCACAGTACAACAGAAAATCCGCATTCCACTTAACAACTCAATGCACCAATTACGCTCATCCAACAACGCGGCGGGACTTAAGCGTTTTCCCAGTAATATGAAATTCGATTCCTGATAAATGTAAGCCAATTGTTTTAGAGGAACTGACCTATTAGGTTTGCAAACATGTTTATAAACCTTTTGTAGCTGGAGGTTTGAAGTTTTGAGTAAAACTATAAGTTTTATATGATTGTTTTTTAATGTGGCAAAGTTATATTTGTAGTATAGTGTCAAAGCACAGTTAGTAAAACATTGAAGTTTTAAAAGACATTATACTTTGTGATGTTGGTGTGTTGGCATTGTAGGATGTGTTTTGGGAAATCTTGCACGATCCTTGTGATAAATCTTGACAATCGTCGTTTCATTAACTAGCAAGAAATCTAGGTGCCCGTTAGGGCGCCGCAGCCAAGCCGCGGTGCGCTACACACTCAAGCACCTTATACACCAAGCAGAGTTGGGGTGATTTCGAGGTGTTACCCAGCCGTCATGTAACGTGATGTGAACTTGAAAACTATCACAATCGAGGTGATTTAGGTACCTGACAACACATGCCAAATTTTATTGGGGTACGACCATTCCTTCTTGGTGAAAAAATGTCTTCAAACATGCTCAAAATCACTTTAAGGATGTTAGCTACTGCCTACTACTGCCTACTACTGCCTACTACTGCCTACTACTGCTAACATCTAATACGTCGGCCCGCGATTCTGACCAGACGGGTGGGGCTACAATGTTCATATTTTACATGGACATTAAGGTTATAGAAATATAGTCTCTTTTGAAAAAAAAAGTTGAAAAAGTTTGTTGGAAGGCTTCCAAATAAAGGTTTTAAAATAAGCCTTAAACACTTGGCATATAATCAACAAGTAACCATAGTTACTTGACACTTGTTGACGGTATAAGCAGAGTTAGGCGGGAAAGTGCGATACGTAAACAAATGGCGGACATTTAAAATTTTTCTTCTTTGTGTGGAACGAGAAAAGGTGTCATTATACTCTCATAAAACAAATCAGAAACCGTCCCTGGCCTAGGCCCAGATGTAGAAAATTATTTATAATACAACAGTGTAGGTCTAAAGTTCCATTAGGCTATAGGACTAGATAAATAAATACTTACACTACATGTTTGACAAGCCCTAGGCCTTTCTTAGCCAACCCTAGGCCAGCACAACCTTGTTTTGACACTTCCCGCACAAATAACTAGTTTTGATTACTACAAGCCTAATGCAGATAAACAATGGTATGATCATGGAGTTGGATGATAAGGAGGTCTAGCTCAAATGGAACAGCACGTCCACGATCGTGTTTGTTTGTTTGAGCCTATTCGCCATTTTGATTGTTATAACCACTACTAGCAGGTTAAACTTTGCTACCATGAACTGTGGTAGGCCCTAGGTTACCTTGGTTACCAAAGTAAACAATCAAAATGTCTGCCAATTTGAAGTGCTAACTTGTACACCGCCGACCACACACCTGCGCCTCCAGTACGCCAGTACTATTTATAACTCCATGGTATGATAGTCCTAGGCTATTCCAAAATTTACGGCAATAATAAGCTTCTTCTTTACTTTTAATCAACTCACGCAATCTCCTGTCACTTTTAATAAAAATGTAAAACAAAAGATGGTGAAAATTTTCAATATTCTTCTGATTATCTGATGATTTACATGGCTGTGGGTCAAGGCCGTCTAGATATATCGCTTCCCTCGTGTGGGTGCAGTGAAATAGGTGTAAAATTACATTAGTTGTGCGTTTGTTGTTACATGGGAATGTTTTAATAGGATGTGAGTTGCCTAGATTTAACCAGTCCTTATACCGTCGTTATACCATGGTTATACCACCTATACCCAGGATGTACATGAATCCGGGCCTAGATATTTTACATCCTATTGTTATTGCTAATACCATAAAAATTAAATCAACTTTGATAAAAATATTATATTTTAACAAATAATTTTGTAATGGAACTTGAAAAAGTAATAAGATCACACACATAACAAAAACTTGTAGAAATACAGCCAAACCTTACACACTCAAAAGGAATGAGATCTAAAAAAAGGGCCAAGCTCATCTACCCTTCCACATTTGCGCATTCTTAATTCATAAACGTACAGTGTCCCATAACAGCATCCTCGAAAAGCTTGGCAAAATAGAATTTGCATGTTATTACGTTTAAATTAATTACAAAAAAAGAACTTGGATAAACTACTACGTTAAATTAATAATCGCAAATTCTATTTTGCCAAGCTTTTCGAGGATGCTGTTATGGGACACTGTACGTTTATGAATTAAGAATGCGCAAATGTGGAAGGGTAGATGAGCTTGGCCCTTTTTTTAGATCTCATTCCTTTTGAGTGTGTAAGGTTTGGCTGTATTTCTACAAGTTTTTGTTATGTGTGTTTTAATTCTCTTCTACATAACTACCAGATAATCACTATCACACCATCAAGTGACAAACGACAAACATATTTCTTTGCAAACACAACAACAACAACTTACTTTAATTGGTATCTTTCTTCTAAAGTTTTTGCTTTTCTGTCTTCGATCTTCGAGTGTGTGGTGCACTGCGTATTCATGCAAATGGCGGCTGTTGTTTTCATATTGACATTATCGTTGTTAAATTTTTATTTATTCTCATATCCATGTATAGGTTTTCGATGAAAATGCACTGCACATAAAGAAATACTACGTTTATGCTCTTATAATTTAAGTCAGTCTTGAAAAGAAGCAGTAGTAGTAGTAGTCTATAACGTTTAACCGTCACATGATGACTGTACAGGTCCCACAGTGTAGGGTTATGGACCTATGAACATAATATTATCATCTGGATTGGCCAGTGTCTGGTCTAATTGAACAACATAATAGAGACAGGTTTCAAAGCCATTGACTATTTTTGACTGGTAGCATATTTGGGAAAATAGAAAAACGCGGTCGAATAGCCTGGAGGTCCCTTACTATCGCATTGATCATACTTTGTATTGACCGTCATATTCATTTAAAGACACTTTTCGATCACTGTCACGTGATTTAGTGTTCAGCCGCCCTTATGTGTTAACTTTTGACCACTCACATAAGCCTCTGTCACGCGGTAATGTAAGCACGCCTACATTATATTTACTTTATCATTTGAAGATGCTTTGACCTAAAGCCTATTACTACGTTTACATGCAGGTTTGAAAACGATTTCAAAACGTTTTGAGTTTTCAAAAACTGCATGTAAACGCTTCGAACCTGGGTTTGGATCGGTTCAAGTCACCAAGGTTTGGATCGGTTCAAGTCACCCCTGTTTGCTAGTAGAGGTGACTTGAAAACTAGTTTTGAAAACTGTCATGTATACACCTGGCTGCAACCAAAACGCTCGTTGCGTTGCAATTTGAGGTTATGTTTGCTAAAAGCAAGTTAAGAACGTGATCTTGGTATTCCGAATTATGTTCTAAACGTTACGGCAAATGTTTTTGGTCATCTAATGAAGTTGTACTTATGTTATACGCAATAAAATTATATATTTTTTCTTTAGAAAACCGTGGAATTTGTTTATTACATTGTGTTGTCTACCGGGAAAAAAATTGAACTAAATAATAGTTTGAGATCGTTTTCAGATCTGTATCATGTAAACGCATCATCGTGTCGACTTGACTCAAGTCAAAACTTTTTCAAAACTGCATGTAAACGTAGTAATTGTCACCTTATTGTTCCTAAGCCCGGGCGTCTAGTTGACCTAGGTATAAGACTCGCAACACTGTTCCTACTCATGTAATGGATTACTTTAGGAACGGCAAAAGCGCTCGAATCTTAGTTAGGATTGTGCTACACAACCCTGTGGGAAAGCTTATGTTATCAATAACGGGTTATTTATGACTGCGATACAAGACCAATGTGGGTCCTCCTAGGTGGTTGTCCCCAATAGCTCGTACATGGATGGCATGGGTCTAGTCTTTACCGCTTATGGCGGCCGTCCTACGTCCAAATCTCACCCTGTCTCGTTGCTCGCCATGATTACAGAAAGTACGACAGAGTATATTGCGTCATTGTTTTATAACATGACTCCTATTCCTGGCTTAGTTACTAGTCCTATAAAATAAAAGTCCGTAGAATAATGCCCTATACGTAGACAACTACGTTCTTTCAAAAGGAAAATGAAAAAGTGTAGAGGAAGAAAATTGAGAAAACTTCATTGTTACCATAAATTGTTTATTTATTTATCTTCATTTTTTGACGAGCCCTGTACACCAATCTTACATAGCGAAACATGCACGCAATGTTTTTTTTATATGTATATATAATAACATGATACTCATTGTTTTGTAGAATTATTTCTTTATCGTGTTATTTGTTGTAGATGGGTGTTTTGTTTGGGAATAAAATGGATTGTAAATTGACTTTAATTGTTCCTTTGTGGCTACACTGCTTCACCAGAATTATATATAAACATTCAGTTCCTAAACGAAGAACGGGATTCAACTGCTTTACAAAAACTTTTTCACCCTTATACTTGATACCTAACACTGGATAAAATGTAGACACAATTATGTGCTAGGCATTAAACGTTATCCTTTTCCACGATCTGTTAAATAAGTTGCATCCATCCCTATTTTGGTAATCCCGTTTCAAGTATGGTATTTTACCAAAGAAGGGCAAGCAAGTAGCCTATCATGATTTTGGCTCTTTTAATTTCATGTTGAACTATGTAAGAAGTAAAGCTCGCTCGTTCTCATGCTACCCAGACGCATGCGGAACTGCATATCTCAAAGAAGAGTAGATCGTTATGAGATGGCAGCCAAAACTAATATTTTACGCAGGGATGCTTGTATGTGTTTTATTTTCCATAAGGGCATAATGACACATTCGTCCAGTCTACACTTTTCTCCGAGTGCTTTCATGGTAGAATGGGAGAGAATAGATATAAAGGAAGAACCAATAGATCTCTCTATAAATCAAGAGCATTGCACATTTATCCGGTCGACGCCGTGCACCGAGGTAAATCTTCCCTCACCCTTGAATGCTTTCATGGTAGAATGGGAGAGAATAGATATAAAGGAAGAACCATAAGATATGTCTCCGTCTCAAAACCGTTACACATTTGTCCGGTCTACGTCTTGCTCCAAAGTTAGCCTAGCCTTACCCTCGAATACTGTCTTAGGAGAATGGGAAAGAATAAATATCAAGGAAGAACCACTGGAATTACCTCCGCCACTAGGATGCGACACATTCGCCAATTCTGCGCCTGGTTCCATTATGAATCATTATGCAATCTCCAATCTCAACCAGGAGGAATGGGAGTGGGAACATATCGAGAAAACGCCTTTGAACAAAGTGCTTTCACCACAACTGTGCGATGTATTAGTTCCGAATTACTCTGAAACAAGCGCTACAGTAACCCCTGGTGTCATCAAGAAAGAATGTGATTGCAGAAATAACGACGAGCGTCCAATGGAAAATGGAACCAAAGGGCCCAAAGAGAAAATGAATTCGGTCGTTTATTACTTTTTATAAAATACCCCACGCGGCTATGTACGGATTAAAGAGTCATTTGATTCCGCCAATTTGAAAGAAATTTTGGTTTAATTTTCTTAATTCTAATTTTACCTCTCACTTTACAGACACGTGTCCAAGATCCCCTAATCCCTTTTCTGAATCTGTACATCACAAGGGAAAAAAATAACACCACTCTGAATACTCTCATCACAAAATTGCACCCGGGCTTCGTTTACAAACCCTATTAATAACGTAAAAGTAAAAACAAAATTGTGCATTGTTTTCATTTTACTGTTTTATTGAAACGACACGGCTGTTACTTTGTTGAATAAAACACAATGGAATATTATTTGAACGACTATAATAAACATTGACGACCGCACATTATGTTTCGGCTGCGGTCTAAACTACAGCGTCTAAACTAGTGAGTCGTACACAGAGGCAACAGCTAACGATACGACATGTTCAAGAAAGACTTGGTTGTTCTTGCTATGATGGTTTGGTGTGTTCTGGCCGGAGGTAGGTCCTCCTAGATATAACACTAGCACCAGTACTAGCCATGAGTGTGAGTGTGAGTGTGAGTGTGAGTGTGAGTGTGAGTGTGAGTGTGAGCGTGAGCGTGAGTGTGAGTGTTAGTGTGAGTGTGAGTGTGAGTGTGAGTGTGAGTGTGAGTGTGAGTGTGAGTGTGAGTGTGGTGTGAGTGTGAGGTGAGTGTGGTTGAGGTGAGTGTGAGTGTGAGTGTGAGTGTGAGTGTGAGTGTGAGTGTGGGCGTGTATGTGGGATAACAATAGACAATGGGTGGTATGTTCAAAAACAGGCTTTTTTTTTAAAAACTTTTACAGCTTCCACATTAGAGAAGTCTTGGGAACAAAGGATCGTCGGCGGTGAAAATGCAAAACCTGGTGAATTCCCATATATGGTAACAAACAGTCTTTTCTTAACTATTTTAGTATTGTAGGTCTTTGGTTTTATCAACCTTAAAATGGTTGTCGGAACCGAAATCAACATTTTAAAATGTTGATTGCACATTTTAAAAAAAATCGCTTAATCGGGAAATACAGCTGATTTCACAAACATTCTGCATAACTTTTCGACATCCAACTCTTCCAAAATCTTAATTTTTGGGATGTTGAACGAGCGTAAAGCTAGCAACTAGATCATGGTTTATTCTAAGATTTTAAATAACACAAACATTCTTACATGACATATTGGTGCAAACCACAACCCGGTAGGACAAACAATCTACAGAGTTTCAAGTGATCTAGACTCTAGACTTCACCTCTGCATTCTGCGTCAAAGCCTTGTTGATGACCAGAACTTCACAGTTAACTGGTTCGAAAGATATCTTAAAGAAGTCCAGGTGTCACCTTGTCACGTATAGTAGATTTTATTTCCAATATTCAGTGTACATTTCATTACATTGCTGTACAGGTAAAGCTAAGTAATCCTCTGCGTGAGTACAGTCATAAAAACAAACTGATAAAGCCTTCGTGTTACGACCGTACCAATACTGAAAACATTTTATAAAACCCACTCTCATTATTATTATTCAATAATACCCAAGTCTAAACTCTCATACACCTTACATTTTACTTATATTGTAAGTTATATTATAATTCTACCACCCACCCATCACTTCTGAGGGTTGTTCATACGATGACATTGTTGTTGTTCTGGTTGCTCACTGGGTTATTTCGTCGTGTCGATGTGGAGTTGCAGCTCAACGTTTCACCACCCATGTTGGTGGATTCCTCAGGACTAATGATGTGGTGGATGATGCATGCTTCTTTTATACTCTAAAACTACTTGCGGAAGAACGAATCAGATGCTTCCTTGTTTCTTATTCTTAGCAACATAGTACACCTCCCTAGCCAATAAGAAACAAGGAAGCATCTGATTGGTTCTTCCGCTAGTAGTTTTAGAGTATAAAAGTAGCATGCATAATCCACCACATCCTTACATCATCAAGGTCACGACAATTGATCTCGCCCCTTGCTGGCATAGGTTTGACCATCTACCTCTCCCCTGATGGGCCTAATGCGTTTCCCGCTGTCCCCACCCTCTTAACAATTTGTTAATGGTACATTTAAATCATCCCTCTCTTTTCCCCACTGCGCTTTACGCCACTCCCTGCCCTCTTAACACTTTGTTAATGGCTCCATTAAATTCTCCTGAGCTTTTTATCTTCTTTTAATTGATGTGCTCGTATTTTAACCACTTATATGATCGAAGAAGGCTTGCCTTGAACCTATCACGGTTACATTTAAATATCCCCCAACTTTTTCCCAGCTGAGGGATAATTGAATGTAATTCAAAAAAGACTTTAAAACAAAAAAATCCACCACATCATTAGTCCTGAGGAAGCCACCAACATAAGTGGTGAAACGTTGAGCTGCAACTCCACATCGACACGACGAAATAACCCAGTGAGCAACCAGAACAATTCTACGGGTCGTGAAAGCCTACAACAAGACATTGTTGTATTTGTCCAGGTATCCATGCAGATACGCGGTAGACACGAATGTGGTGGTTCCATCATCAGTGATAGGGTAATCCTAACAGCTGCACATTGCGCGTATGGGTGAGTGAAACATCATCTTCTACTTGACCTTTGATCGAGGTGGCCGTTATGGCAATACACACTGCAACTGGACACAGACAAAAGAAAGTAGCACTGCCTCCTAGATGTTAGCTTATAAAACTAATCGTGACAAATACCCAGACATCAAAAGTTGCTAAAATACTAAAGGCTGGCTGGCTGGCTGGCTAGGAGTTCTCCGCGGAGATTAATTTAGCCTACAGAGAAAACCATAAATCTTAGAACTATGAAACTTGGACCACAATTAGATGTACTTTAGACGCAATGACGTTTGCTTTCAAAACCAAAATCGGGTAACAGGGACCGGAGAAAATCAAAATTTGGATGATAATCAAAACGCGTTAATACCAAGGCGTGGTAATTTGTACAAACTTGAAATTAAACATGCTATTAACCAATATAAATATCTTGCGTCCAAAACACAAGGGGCTAAATTTGGGGATGACCATGGGCCCAAAAATGACAAAAAACATATCTGAACTTTAAGAAATGAATCATTCAAAGAAAACGCTACAACTGAGATGTTTCAAACGTGGAATACATTTTGATATCTCTCATTCTTTATCACTTTTGAATATGGAAAGCAAAATTGGGTAACGGGTACCGGAGAAAATCAAAATTACCAAAAGAAAGTAATTCCGTAAATAATACGCTATACTGAGAAAACGGTTCATCTTAGAACTTTGAAACTTGGGCCATACTCAGATGTACCTCATATAGCCAAAACCGGGCAATTGGGACCGGGGAAAATCAAAATCAAAATCAAAACGCGTAATTACTCAGGCGTAGTAATTTGTACAAGCTTGAAATTAAACATGCTCTTAACCATTATAAATATCTAGTGCTTAAAACACAAGGGGTATCTTTGGGGGGACCGTGGGCCCAAAAATGTCAAAAAACAACTTTGAACTTAACAAATTTAATCATTCAGAGTCCATCATTCACATCTTGATAGCAAACGAACAACAAAAAGATGTAATATGCAACCAAATACAAAAATTTGTAAAAAAAAAAACGGCAGCCAAGCTCTCCTTCAAAAGTCTTCGGCTGTGAATGCTGTGAGATATAGAAGTTGAGCCAAGCTTTTTATTCTTTCTCCCTAGTTTCCCTTTGAAAATAAGTAAGATCATTTCGCCTGTTGACGAGCGCCAAGCCAACGATTTTCGTGGTAAAAAAGTAAAAATTTTAATCTCGAAATCATATAGAAAATGACTTGGCCATTGATTTTGGTTTATGACCAAGCAATTTTTTTTATAATTTCGAGATAAAAATTTTACTTTTTTACCACAAAAATCGTTGGCTTGGCTCTCGGTAACAGGCGAAATGATCTTACTTATTTTCAAAGCGAAACTAGAGAGAAAGAATAAAAAGCTTGGCTCAACTTCTATATCTCACAGCATTCACAGCCGAAGACTTTTGAAGGAGAGCTTGGCTGCCGTTTTTTTTACAAAATTTTTGTATTTGGTTGGATTTTGTATTCTGACAACAGAGAAATCAGTTGGTGGAGCAATTATTTGAGAACCCGGAGGTTCTGGGTTCGATACCCAGTCAGAACACATTTTTGCGACCATTTGTACCATTCAGTAACTTTGTCCTCAAAGCGGGTCTAAC
The DNA here is from genome assembly GCA_024449915.1 of Sweltsa coloradensis. Taxonomy (NCBI): domain Eukaryota; kingdom Metazoa; phylum Arthropoda; class Insecta; order Plecoptera; family Chloroperlidae; genus Sweltsa; species Sweltsa coloradensis. The sequence goes on from JAMZAV010002993.1 coordinate 113,678, forward strand.
CTTGTAGTATGTTATTTTAATATATACTATGTAGGCGGCCTAGCAAATTAAGTGCTACGTTTTGATATGTTATACTAGCTCCAATGAAAGGAAACTGATGCATTTATCACAAGTGGTAGTTGCGGGGTTAGTGCGAATGGGCCTTTCTGTATGAAAGAGAAATAGGTTTAGAAAACACAGGCAAGAAAAGAAGAAGAACCCTTCTATTTTTCTCTTTAATAGGGAAAGATAAGTAATGGGTTTACAGTATGTTCGAAAATAAATTCTCCTGGAAAATATAGTCTCAACACTGTCACACTGAACAAAGAGTAAACTGATCGCTTAGCCACCCGGTTTGCCAGACAACTGATCCGGTGGCTGGAGACAAACTGCATCATTGAGTGACGTTTTAACACAAGATCTCAAATCTGTCTTGACAACCCAATGAATATACCTATTTGGTACTTTGCTTCTAAACGTGGCAAATACTATAGCGTGAATAGAGTTGAGGCAGAGGTTCATGCATTCTTTCGTTGGAACCACTATTATTGTGAGCTTGCAGGTTGATCGCCTCGAACATCACCATACTGACCAAAACCACCAAGCTCAGCTCTGCAGGGCACAAACACAACGTTTCTGCGATTGTCATGCACGAGAAGTACGATCCTGTAGTCCTGTACAACGACATTGCCCTGATCAAGGTAGACCTAGCTTTACGTTCCCTCTGCAAATCTTTTCAATAAGAGGGTTTCAGATGACGTCACAACGACTGTCATGGCCGACTGGTGGTCAAAACTAACATTGGCGTCATCTAAACAAGTTTTAAAATGATGAATTTGATTGAGGATTAATCAAAGCTGCATAACATTTGTCAGTTCAACCCAATCGAAATTGTAATCTAATATCTGTTTTACAGTTAAACAAGGTAACAATAATATTAAAACTCTGTCTCTTTTCAAGAATTGAAAGCTGGTACACTGTAAAAGCAGGTCTAAGGGCTATGCCACCTGGCCACTTTCGACCCTTTAGAAGTAGACTTACCCTTTCGTGGCTGACAAAATTTATTTCAATTTTACTGGATGAACCTTATCTTTCCGATTTGTTGACATAGTGCGCCGTACAATTTTTTTAAACAGTCTATAGGCGATGAAGAATACGTGGTTTCTTCCTATCCGCCTATCGTAGGAGCCAGGTTAAAATTGCATTTTTTTGCCCACCAGTCGCCCAAAGATTGAAGGCCTACATACTCATGTGCCGCCAAAGCCTTACTGATACTTTCTAATTAAAACTTTAATTCAAAATATGTCAAACATTTACAATATATATTTAATTTGTGTAAGTTTATTGTTTTAATATAACGCAAATCTTTGAATGAATAATAACAACTGTTAATTTTTTATGTATATGTTTGTTTTACGTCTTTATTAAATTTGTGCACGTTGAATGTATATTCTGTTGCGAATAAAGGATTATTTATAATAATTATACGTATACTTATGCCGACAATCCTTGTTGTTCAATGAGAAATATTGGTATTCTGTGATTGTCTTCAGCTCTCTGAACCCATCACACTAAACGAATTTGAGCAGCCAATCACTCTACCCAGCCAAGGCGAGAAACCCCCTGAAGATGACTCCACGTGCGTCGTTACTGGGTGGGGCTACACTTGGGTGAGTCGAGTCATGGTACAGGAAGCTCTTAAATGTAACGCAACATTATGCTGGGACGTTTGTAAACTGAACTCTTGTGTCAAAAAATTAGTGATAAACGTCACTCTTTAAGTTCAAAACATTAAAATGTATACAGCGTAAAACTCATTATTTAAAATAAGTTAAGAGACATAATGACAGGCCACGAGAGTGTTCAACAACATTTTAACTTCAAAAAGCTTGAAATGATGTACTTATTTATGTAAATAAAATATTTATTTAACATTGTTTACAAGATATCTCAGTATTAAAAAATAGAAAACAAAACGCTGTTGTAGACAACCATGTTAATATAAACACTCAATGATCCTGCTGTTTGCTTCACAGAGCCCCCCCACCAAGTCAGATGTCCCCGATGATATAAAGAAAGTCAATACGCATTTGGTTACCAACGAAAATTGCACCAAGATATTTCCGGACATATCAGCTACCCAAATGTGCGCAGGTGGCGTTGAAGGCAAGGGCTTTTGTCAGGTAAGTTTTTACCTCTGTGTTTCGACCAGGAAGGACTAACACAGCTCGGTTTTCAGGTAAATGTTTTTAAAGAAAGCATTGTCAAAAACTTGTCCAAATAGCTCCACTAGAGAGGGTATATTTAAATAAGTTTATTAGATTGACCTTACAGTTTCGTATGTTATCATCACGTCGCAGGATAGTTATAATCATAATAAAATAAAATATAACCCTGTGAGAATCAAGGAGGGGGCGATTGCCACACACCCCGTCCCTGGATCAGCCGCGGTGACCGAACTATTTACTTCACCCCGAGCGCGATTGAAGCCTCCCTACTAGGGACTCTTGCGATTTCCCCTTCAGAGGCAGAGTATAATGTATCGCCGCAGAAGTGTCTCCACCTTGCTGGAAACAGGAACAATCCTCTTTGACTTGGACTCGCCAATCATCATCTTGAATACAGATGAGATATTTACTAATATTAAAGGTTTTCAGTAAACATTAATTTTGTTGGCATTAAATAATCTGGAAGTAGCCTTTACATTGTTCAACGAGCATCGGTACAAGATTACCTAAAATACGGAGCAAAGCTTGTCGTTATGTTCGACCTGATCACAACCTTCACTTGTGGTTAATATTTATATCAGTCCCACTAACCCCCAAGGTCACTGTGTCCTCATGTCAATCGGCGGTCATGTTCGGTTTCTGTCATAATGCGTGACACTCGCACAAATAGACGGACAGAGAAAAGTGATGCACGTAGAGAAGCTTTGGTCCCTTATTGTAAAGCTTTGTATGTAAATCATCATTGCCAAGTCCAGCTCAGCATTGAAAGCCTCTCCATCTTCTTCACTCCTGCCTCCACTCTTCCTTTTCCACCACATTTCAGTCTCCTCTTCGCTATTCCACATCTTTTCTCACACTATTCTGATATGGTTGTCGTGCTCTGCCCCTTGGTCTCCTGTTTGGAATTTCCAATTCTGTCATCCTTCTCGGCTATCTCACTTTTGACGCTTTTGAGATGTCCAATTCGCTCAATTCCGAATTTTCCTTATGCCTACTTGATCTCGGATATCCTCATTCTGTATTCGGTTGGAACTTTCTTCCAACTAAACTCAAAAGAATGCTTGTACAATCCCTCATATTTCCTCACTTTGACTACTGCGACGTTATTTATAATGACTTGACTGAAGACTTTTCTATTCGACTTCAACGGGCTCAAAATTAATGCGTACGTTTTATTATGGGTATTAAAAAATCTGATCATGTAACTCAAAGTTACAAAGATCTTCAATGGCTTCGTCTAAATGATCGTCGTAACCTCCACTCTGTCTGTCTCGTTCATCGCGTATTATCAACTTCTTTCCCGTCTTATCTTGCTACCAACTTCACGTACCTCCATTCAAATCATCTCTTTAACACTAGATCAAGGACAGGTACTCAACTCATTTTCCCCGTTCACAGGACAAACTTACTCGATAATTCATTCACTATCAGTGCAATAAGAACTTGGAACGCTCTACCTTCAAACATCAGGGACACCTATATCAATAGTTACAATATCTTTAGGAGTAAAATTCATGAACTTTATTTCAAAAAATGCCATGGGAATACTGACAAATAACAACATGCTTAAACTCACAATAATAAGCTTTTTCTCGATTTTAACTTCTGTAGACAATTCACTTAATAATTATGGTATGAATGATAGTATAAATGTGTAATATGTATAGTTTATGCGCCCTAAAAATGTAGATTAATGTTATTTTATCATATATTTTATTGTAAATTCAAAACTGTTATTAACAAATTAGAAATCTGAAAATGTATTTAAATTAAAGGTTGGATGGACGAAAAGGTTTAGCTGGCCTTAATCCGCCTGGAAAATAAAGACGATTATCTATCTATCTATCTATCTGGAAACTGGAAACCTGAAAGTGGAAAGTGGAAACTGGAACCTGGAAACTGGATACTGGAAACTGGAAACTGGAAACTGGAAACTGGAAACTGGAAACTGGAAACTGGAAACTGAAAACTGGAAACTGGAAACTGGAAACTGGAAACTGGAAACTGGAAACTGGAAACTGGAAACTGGAAACTGGAAATTAGAAAATGGAAAATGGAACTCGGGAAACTTGACACCAAAAAGGAATTAACATTTAGTTTGGAATATTTACTGTCACATCGCATTATCTCCTTCAGATCAGTTCCATTAATATACTCTACCCGTTAGGTACACTTTCAAACATAATTGATTAAGAACATTTATGAACAATATTCTTATCTTAATTCCTCACATTTTCTAATGAATACTACTCCCGCACATTCTATAGAACGGCACATTAATTCAAAGCTTTAGTGGGCGCACTGCAATAAAGTTGATTGATTTTAACACACACAATATCTTTAAAACATAGCAATTAGCCTAGAGATTGGTATTTTTTATATTATCCTTGTTGCGTTTGGGTATAATTTTAATTTTTTTAATGAAATGTACACATCTTCACAATGAACTTTGGCTTCCACATCAACCAATTTTTCTTACCTACTTAATTATTATTGCCCTCGGTCTGAAATATCAATTCGTATTTCCCCTTCCGTGCCTCCACCCTCTCTATTATGATTTGATATTACCACATATTATTTGATGTGTTTGTCGTCTACTTTAACCTCGTTGTATGTAGTACAAACTTCAAGATTACCAGAGATACTTCAGCATCCCATTTTAGCGAGCTTAGCGATAGGGACTCGGGCGAATGTTTTCAGAACAGCTACTACTCACAGAGATTACGATAAAACGGAGGAGTCGATGAAAAGACGCGTCCCCATTATAAGGGTGTCGAACGATATTACTACCCGGACATTAACAGTCATTATACTGTCAAGAACGGTTATTCCGGGCTGGGATCTGAGGTGGGGTAGAAGATTGTTTTCACCTGAGACTGGTCTTAAAATTGTCTTTTACTGTACAGATGACCGGGATTGGTGGCGACACATATAATCATCTTTATATAAAACCGTATGGATATTCCAACATAAAGAATTTCGACAGTGGTATACTTTACAAACAAAATCCTCGATATGTGAAACGTGTTACACTGATGCATTCTTTGTGCGTCTTATCGTATAATTAAACCGAGAGACCCATTATACAGATGGATTGATCGTAAGACAGAATGAGCCCTCTGAAGGGTTATTTCGATATAAAATTGTTCGATCTAGAGACCCATTCGGAAAATACATTGCTGGAAGGGCCTTAGCGTATACACTATCTTGAAATGACCGTGTCATCTATCACTTGTGCTGTGTTCTTGTTCCTAGGGTGACTCTGGGGGCCCACTGGCCTGCAAAGGTAAACAGGTGGCCATCGTCTCCAAGAATGTTCCTTGTGGTCGTGGTTTCCCTGACATTTACACCAGGGTTTCAAGCTTCATTGATTGGATTGAAAAGAACTCGAAATAATCAATCTGCAATCTTGTGGGGGCTTCACCATGGAAAACTCAACAAGTAAAAAAAATGAGAAAATCAATGAAATATATATTGTTGAAAAAGCACGGAAAAAAAATATATGTGATCAATTTCACCTTTTGATATTTTGTGCTATGTAATTAAAAAGTCTATTGTATTTCCCAATACTATTTCCTATTTCAAATTAATAACAACGCCGCCACAGGCCAGGTTTCAAGTGTATGTAGTCATCTCTTGGAAGGAAAGATTAGATCATGATCTAACAATATATCTCGTTACTAAGGGTCTGCCGATGCGCATGTGGGCGGAGCTTCCCGGCGCGCTGTGACGTAAGCCGGTGCGCAAGTTTGTTCCCGTCCACTCATTCACTCCATTCCACTCGTATGATTGTTTCGGTTTGTAATGAATAGTTGTAAATCGTGTGTACTCTGTATTGAAAATGGTAGTATGTTCCGTGTTTGGCTTCAATCTCAACTCGAGAAACAGTGGGAAACATGATGGCTCAAAGATACACTTTTTCGATTTCCAACAGATTCAGACACGTGCAATGAGTTGGTTCGACGGTGTGAACAAAAAGACAAAATTATCGTGACGTCTGCACGAATGTGCTCTGAACATTTCACTGAAAGTGACTTACATTGGAAACTTTCAACATCAACACTGTATTCCCCTAAAAATGCTAAAAAAAAAAACTTAATACTACATCACTTACAGAAAAAAGACACTGAAAAGCGAGACAAGAGAAAAGAAATTCGCGAAAAGAGAAAGCTGGTTGACGATTTATGTATGTACCAGTATTGATACATTTACTAGTTTACATAATATGTCTACTCTATTTTTATAAAATGTATCGACAACATATATAGGGGAACCAGATTGCATCCCCTTCTTTGAGTCAGTCAAACAAAGAATTATATATTAAATAATAAATAATAATTGAAGTATTTTAGTAGATGTCGGAAACAGAGAGGATTTTCTGAGGGTTTTGTTACATACATCGTAACTATGACTGTCTTATTATATACGCATAAATAATGGTAAAATAAATAAATACATTTTTGTACGATGCCCGCTGTAGGGTATACACATCAGATTTAACAGATTTGACCCTCTTCAGGTGACTAACTAAGTATATTGCCGATAGAACAATTATTGTGAAGGGATGTCCGAGGGCTATTTAAGAGGAGTCAATCCCTTGCATTTGCCTTCTGAGGAAAACCTCGGAAAAAACCTTCAGTCAGGATTGCCGGTCTCGACGGGATTCGAACTCGGGACCTCCCGAATCAGAGTCGAGCGCTAAAAAAAAAACGCTCGAGCCAACACTGTCGGGATTAAAGTTGTTTCTTACGTTAAAAACCTATGTCATGTTCTAACCAGGAATACTTGCATTAAATCTGTGAAACATACACACTGTGGTTACACAAAGAAAACACGCTAGGTACTTATTTGTCTCGGTTTTTGATAATAATTATTCTACACTAGCACATCTCAGGGCCGTGTTTAGGCCGAGGTTACCCAGGCAGCTGCTTAGGACGGCGAGTTTTAGGGGGGCGGCATTTATCCAGAAAACTATGTATTTCCTACGTTTTTCATAAAATGTCTAAAAATTTCAAAAAAACAAATAGTTTTTGAAAGAATTATAAGCCTTCATTCTGCAGTATATTATATTTCTAATATTGAAATCCTTTGATAACCCGCCTCATTTCCGTCAATGACACATTCGGTTGCCGTTCTGCTCTTATTACAGTCAAGCTCTAATCCAACACTTATAACATATAAAAAAATAATCAACATATAATATATAAATACATATAATCCCTTTATTTTGCAATGTTACTATGCCCGTACTACCAAAAACTTGTGCTTTCTTTGTATGTTGTAAAAATGTGTAAAACTGATTTGTATGATGTTGTTAACAATTTCTATGTATACATCAACGAATTATTTTGTAACTTGAGCTTGCATGTTTCAATTATTCTGGTTTAAATTATTTTAATCTCCTAAAAATAAACAAGAGATAATAAATAATATAAATAAAATAGATAAATAAATAAATATAAATAAATAAATAAATTTATATTTTATTTTATCACTATTATGACTATTATTATTGTTACTATTGTTTTTATGTTTATATTGATATCTTGTTGATGGAGTGTGTGGTGGATATGATTTAGAGTTCACTTTTTCCATATATCTGATGATTATTTTAGTTGTTTCTTTTAACGGAAATAAAAGAAAATGACACCAATAATTGAAGGTGGTTATCTTATGTAACTGCGCGATGTAAATGAATCTCGCTTTGAAATTGATTAGTAATAAACACTCGTTTTGTACACATGTTTCCCTCACCCTCACTGTACAGCCCAGGCAGCTGGCCAGCCGTGCGCACCGGCTGACGTCATGCGCGGCCTTGAACGAAACTCGTCGCGGGACGGGCAGACCTTAGTAACGAGATATATTGTTAGATCATGAGATTAGATTGTGATTTGTCGATTTCAGAAACAAATGTCAGGTATTATAAGATGTCACATAAATGCACATATACCTTGCTGTGAAATATAAAATATGGTTGTCAAATAATAAATAAATAATGAATCACAATGCCGATTGTTTTTTTTTTAAATGAAAAATAAGAATGAAGTTTGAGGAAAAGTCAGTAGAATTTCCACAAAAGTTTATAAATTGTTGGTATTGATTTAAAAATGTATTAACTATAAATAAATAAATAATAAATAAATACCTTAATTGTATTTAGAGTCTACCCACTCAGTTATATAACTGATTTTCAGTGGGGGACAGAAAATCAAAGCGACTAAGCCAACCCTGTAGGCCACGACGCAATCGACGAGTGAGCGATAAACAACCAAAGATCGATTTTTTTATAGGAAATATAGCAATCAGTGGTATGGACAGTGCGAACACCCGCGGATCAACGCCAGAATCAACAAGGCCGATTCAGAACAACTCTGAATTTATTATGTGCTTCGTTGCTAGGACTGCTCCAAAGTCACCGTTTACAAACTCCTAAGACACGAACTGATGGACTTAAGTCCAAATCAGAAGTTAAAAATCTTCTGACTTTGGCGGGAATCGAACCCTGGACCTTCTGCATTGGAAGCAGATACGCTAACAACAATACCAACGAGCCTTGCTTCCAATGTTATTGCGATGCTTCCTTTTTTTTTTTTTTTTTTATTTGCATGGAAACGCATTTTAAGATACTGTCAATTTAATAAGCGTGACCATTGGTCTAGCTTAACTTTACAATTCCGTGTTAACTTGAGACTTCTGGCTCTATTCGTTTGGCAATCAAACCTTTTTCTGTGTGCAATGTTAAGTGATCAAATATTTCCGTGAAGTGCCACCTTAAATATCATGAACATTAAGGCTTGAACGCACCTCCCACTCCAACCTCAGCTCTTTTGCTACGACTGTGTAACTTCGTTAAATCTATCTGTTATTTGAAACTCTGGGAATATTGTTATCGATTTTTTTTGTTCTAAGCGGAAAGTTATTTTGTAATCGATTCGCATTAATCGCATTTTATCAATAGATTTCCTGAAAATTGCGACATGATCAACATTTAATGTCACCTTCATTCCCAGCCAAGGTGACTGCATGGTTGGTATAAATACCGAGGCCAGTGCCGAAGGCTGCACACTCTGTACCAAGCTGCTGAGCTGCCGCTGCCGATCAGAATGAAGCTTTCCCAAGCTTTCATACTTCTGTTCACGATAATCTGTCATTCACACCAGCTTGGGCTCAATGTGGTATGACTGATTTGTAGATTAGTGCAATGAAATGTTAACATTCTTTTCTTATGGATCTTCCCATAAGAACTATGCTAGAGTTTTCATTGGATGAGCGAAGCGAAGACTTAATTTTTACTACCCCCCCCCCCCTCAAAAAATAAAATAAAAAATTCCTCGGCTATTTTTTTGTTTGTATTTTTGACTGTTTGTTCGCGCTCTACCGGGCAAACGGCTAATGAGATCTCGCTGAAAATTTGTGGGGACCTTCGAAATATCTGAACTTCAACTTGACACGTTTTTGGGTACAATCGATTCAATATTTCTTATGATTATCGTACTTTCACGTTTTTTTCTCGATTTTCAATGAGATATTTTCGTGATATTTGGCCCGCGACCGGGCAAACACCTACACCGATCTTGATACAACTCTATAGGAACGTTTAAAATCACAAAATTTTTATAAGTTATGATTTAATAGACATTTGAACAAATATTTCTCATAGAAATAGTACTTTTAAGATTTTTTTCAAATTTTTTATTTTGTAATGGAACTTGAAAAGTAATGAGATCCCACATAAAATCGTAATCATTGGTCAAAAATATTTTTAAGAAAAACCCATCCATCAACGCTACTGGAAAATGCGTGCGCAAAGCGGCCTAGTATAAAACATGTGATGAGTCTCGTTGGTCTTGTGGTTAGTCTCAGCTTCCAATGCAGAAGGTCCAGGGCTCGATCCGCTCTAGGGAGAAGTTTTAAAACTTATGATTTGGACTTAAGTCCATCAGTTCTTGTCTTAGGAATTAGTAAACGGTGACTTTAGAGCCGTCCTAGCAACAAGGCACATAATAAATTCAAATTTGTTCTGAATCGGCACAGCCCAGCTGAAATTTGAATGTATCACCACCCCAAATATTCATGACTGTAAATCGATTCTATGATATTTCATTTACCATTTATGAGTCCTTCAATTTGATTAAAAGTATTATGCAAACAGTCAGAGGAATTAGATATAATATTTTTTGTATTAGCATTATGGTTGACATTGTGTTAATCATAATAATGATTATTCAGAGTTCGATCCCCAGTCGGGGCAAACTTTACGACATTCGCCATCATTCACTTATAATTATAATAATATTAAAAAACATATAAAATATATTAATAATGGAAAATAAAAAAAAAATTAAAAATAACATTAATACTAATAATGGGCGGTCTGCGATATGATTTGATCGGCCGATTCCCGTCGTGTTGGTGTGATTTGAGTAAATGACCTCGAGCTACCATAATTCATACAACCCGACTTGAGTCCGGCCGGCTTGGTGTGGAAACGTGCCCTTACGTGACACGAATTTCACCTTGAGAATTTCCATACGATCTTTCCATGAAAACAATGTATTTATAGTTATTGGACAAAGTTAAATCTTAATTGAGAAATTTGAAATAAAACATACAAATACTATTCAAACCAGAATTCGCAATACAAAATAAAACTATTTTCAATAGAGCCTAGGTCTTGCTGTTGTTGTCTTCCAGAAGAATTCAAATTTCTCGGAGATCTTCTTTTTCATCTGGTCCATGACCGTCGAGAAATTGAACCGCTTCTCGCTCTCTCCGTTGCTCCTAGCGAGAATCGCCGCGCACCTGTCGTCCGTGGCCTTCACTCCCACTGGGCAGTTCTGGGGACGAGAGGAGACAAAAGAATACAACGCTCATGGAAAACTTGCAACGTTGGATGAGCAGGGGTCAACTTATTTGTACAATGTAAATACGTAAAAGTTTTACGCGAATGTAGATTAGATAACAAGTAAACATGAAATAGGTATAGGTTTATAGTAGGTAACTCAATACTTCAGCCGATTGGTGTCTAGAACATACAAACATCCTACATGCCCTACTTTAAATCACTGATTAATATTATTTACATTTCGTATATAGTCCAGTCAAATAAGAATTTTTAGAAAAAATAATTACCAATAAGCTGAATTTTTGCTGAGACCTGCTTTACACATATTTGCTTCAAATACTAAAATTTTCCTATGATCGGATTGGAGCTTCGGCCGCCATATTACAAAATTGTGGTTAAAAGTGTTTGTTATCGAATATAGACAAAATGTTGCAATGCAAAAATATTTTCCTTACAATTTTCTACTAAAATACTGTCTAGCATTTTTTCGGGAGAGACAACGGTTACATCACAAAATCATGGTTAAAAATATGTTGCTTATTGGAGTACCAGCCGATTTCCTCATTTTCACGCCCAGCAAGGAAAACCCGAAATTCCGTGTAAATGCAAAATCCGATATCGCTTACCTGTTTTTGAAAATACTAATGAAAGCTTTCATGAACACCAAATTAAAGTCCATTTGTGTTTAAATCGATTTCTCACGGATTTACCGGGCATTGTTTGATGCTGGGCATGAAAATTAGGAAATCAGCTGATATTCCAATAAGAAACATATTATTAACCATGATTTTGTGACGTAACCGTTGTCTCTACCGAAAATATGCTAAATCCATTTTTGTAAGAAATTATAAGGAAAATATTTTTAAGAACAATAATGTTTTCTCTATTTCCAACCATTTTGTAGATATTTGATAACAAACACTTTGGCCGCCACTTTCCAATATGGCTGCCGAAGCTCCAGTCCGATCATAGGGGAGTTTAAGCATCTCGTTTCAGGAAGTGTTTAGAAAGTCTCTGCAAAAAAATCAGCTTATTGGTAATTTTTCCTCTAAACGACAATATAATATGGTCTTATTTGACTGGACTAATACCTGTACAAGTAATGTTCATTAAGATACTCATCCACTGTATAACATGCTTTCTCTGTAAGATAATCCTGATTTCAATAACTGCAGTTTATTTTATTTTTCGTAGCAACAATTCATTAGGAATGCCCCTTCCTCATATATTGATACCTTTTTGCACCTAGCTAGGTGATGCTTCTGTTTATGGAATGATTGATCACATCCATGAACTAAATTAAGATTTTATTTATCGAATTCAGAAGAAAACGAGCCTTGAACGTCCAAGAATTCATCTACTTACCATGATCAACTGGTTTATCATACAATCCCTCATCTCCCTCATGCCAGACCTGCAGGTTTGATCGTCTTCAACGGGGAAGGCTGTAAACAATGCAGAGGAAAGATTATTAAATCTTTCTACGTGGATGTTTACTGATAATAAACTCTAGAAATAAACCTAACAGGTTCGAGCGTAACGCTACGTTGGCAAACCGGTAAAAAGGTGGTTGAGGCCTACCGGTACTAAGGGTGTTAAAGCCTACCGGAACTAAGGGGGTTAAAGCCCACTGGAACTAAGGGGGTTAAAGCCTACTTGTACTAAGGGTGTTGAGGCCTATTGGTACAAAGCGGGTTGATGCCCACCGGTATTAAGGGGGTTGAGGCCTACCGGTACTAAGGGGGTTGATGCCCAACGGTACTAAGGAAGTTGATGCCCACTGGTACTAAGGGGGTTGATGCCCAACGGTACTAAGGAAGTTGATGCCCACCGGTACTAAGGGGGTTGAGACCTACCGATACTAAAGGGTTGATGCCTACCGGTACTAAGGGGGTTGAGGCACGCAGTCAGGGCATCCTTGTATAGTCCGGTCCACTTTGAGTTGTTCTTCTCCACAGTTTCGAGGTAAAGGCGAAACGCAGCGATATCCACTCTTCCGCTTGGGTTCAACTGAAAACACATCTTGCTTATTTATTTATTTAATGTTTATACTATGCTCATAAAAAAACTTATTTAAAACGGAGTACAACTTAATCCACTAAGGTATATTAATGCACACAAAACCATTTAAAAAAATTGTGCTGATTGACTGAACTTTGGGTTTAAGCGTTGCTAATCTATGAAGCTGGATGGGGAGGAGGTCAAGCTCAAATGGAAAAGATGCACGTTCACGATCTTGCACTTCCGGTTTGCACTTGTTTGGCCATTTTTTTTTGTTATGCACAAGCCTAGGCCACTACCATGAACTGTGGAAGTCCCAAGGTTGCTTTGGTTACCATGCGTCAGTTGAAAGAAAACAATCAAAATGGCTGCCAATTTGAAGTGCTAAGTTGTACATCGCTGACCACAGAGAAAGTCTTCCTGTACAACGGTACTACTACTGCCCTGAAACTCTTGTTACCGCTGGTTAGAGCACATGGAGGGTTCGGGAGCTAGTGATACGGCTTCTTTTCCTCGACGTCTGCTCGGCAGTTTGGGTTAGTGGAGAAACCTATATGACTGTCAATGTTACACCGTCCTTTAGGATGGGACGTAAAGCTGTTGGTCCCCTTGTACTTTTCAAAAGGAATAGGATACGTGCCAGTTCCGGGTTTTCCCCCTCATCGCTTCTATTCACTCTTTATCCTCATTCATCACCACTCACCCTCTCGAATATCTTTAGTGCATTATTTCGTTCAGCAATACAAATCAATCAACTAAAGTTTAAAAGTTTAAATTGTTTATTGAAAGTGCAAGAATTGTGGGTGAACATGACTCACCAGGTTATGGTACTTTGCGTTGCACTGAGCAAGGCACTGGAACAAACAAACAAACACGTCCGGTTAGGCGTAGTAAGTTATCCCACACATAACAAAAACTTATAAAAATACAGGCTAACCTTACACACTCAAAAGAAATGAGCTCATTCTACCCTTCCACATTTGCGCATTCATAATTACCCATCCATCTTAGCATCCTTGGAAAGCTTGGCAAAATAGAATTTGCAATATTAATTTAAACGTAATAGTTCATCCAAGTTTTTATATTTCTTATTAATTCAAATGTAATATCAAACGTAATTGGACAGATAGATTCCAAAAAATGCTCGGTTATCAACGCGTCTGGAAAAAGCGTTCGCAAAGTGGCCTAGTTATCATATATAACGCGAATCCTATAGAATCACCCTTGCAAATAATGTCAATATTCAAAACGCCTACTTATTCATATTTCCCACCCCTAAAGTGTCAAATACTCACCCCTCTGGTCTTGCAAAGAGCGAGCTTGGTATCCGAGGTGTTGCCGTATGTTGGACTATTGTTGTATTTCATCTTGTTGACGACCGTCCTATTGGCTCGTCCGTCCTGATTCCAACAATACTTGCGGGACTCTTTTGTGAAGAAGAAAGGAACGCGGCAGCAAGCACAGGTCTCCTTCCACTGTGGGTAATAGGAAGCGGGCATTTAGTCGGGGGGATATATAAAAACGAAGTTATAAATAATCAAATACATTAACAATTGTAAAGATCTTTGGAAGGCGCTGGCTTCTTGTCATCTTTGGAAGTCGTGTTCGAATTAAAATTTTTACAATTTCGTTTTTTATTTACATTTTACGTGATTCTGATTGTTGTGTCCACTTAAATAAAAAGTAAATAATCATGTTCAAAACAAAATAAATTAATTAATATGAGTGGTGTACTTATGAGCATTTATGCAATTTTGTCTTTTCATGTTTATGAATGAAATATGTTCCCTATTTTTGTAATGTTTGTGAAAATCCGAAAAAACTTCAGATTCTACTTTCAGCATTATTTACCTATAAGTAATTCACATTTGTTACGTGACTAAAATATTGATTTTGTGTAAACGTTTCTATTTCTGTGTGCGCGTGTATCGCTTGGCTGTTTTTTTAGTCCCAGAAAGGCATAAGCCTACTCTCCGTAGTAATCAATTTTATTGCATGTAAACACTGTGTTGTGTTGTGCTTTCACCTTTGGAAACCATACTATCTTGTTAAAAAATTGAATAAGGATGATATAAGTAATGGATAATAATAAAAATAACCCTTACAAATCTTCCAGGGATTGAACCCAGCTTGGCAAGCGGGTTAACACATGTAAGTTTTAAATACTATGAGGTAGAAAACTTACTGTGTAGGTAGGTATAATCTTTGTAGGGCTGGCACAACTTCTTGTGGAAGATGCTACAGCGCAGCCCAAGGTAGATGTAACACTGCTGACCAAGGTAGATGTTACTGCGCTGCTTACGGAAGATGAAACATTGCTGCCCAAGGTAGATGCTACAGTGCTGCTCACGGTAGATGCTACCGTGCTGCCCACAGTAGATGCTACAGTGCTGCCCACAGTAGATGCTACAGTGCTGCCCAAGGTAGATGCTACAGTGCTGCCCACAGTAGATACTACAGCGCTGCCCAAAGTAGATGCTACATTGCTGCTCAAGGCAGATGCTAAGCTACTGCCCACAGTAGATGCTACAGTGCTGCTTATGGAAGATGCTTCAGCACTGCTCACCTCCTTAGCCCCTGCAGCCTGTTAAAGTGATAGCAAAACACATTCATTCAATAAATATATTAAATTAACAGAAAAGCAAGTAGAATTTACGACTTGAAGATTGATATGGAAATACTGAACCAAAATTATATAACTTGTGCAAAACATAAATGAGATGCCTGTTAAGCCATTGATAATAAACTACGTACGTCGATGAAACAGCTGCCTAGCCACCAACATATTTTAAAGTGTAAAACTAAACTTAATAAGTTCTGTGTGCCCCAAATAGGAATTAATTGTAGTGGAAAGTGCTGTATTTTTCTGTAAATAATCATTGCTCAAAGAAATTTCAAACTACATTCATCATCTTCAATTTGAGAAGGTTGTGTTCTGATACGCAGGCTCTTGTTTGGAGGCGCTGGCTTCTGATCTTCTTTGGAAGGCGCTGGCTTCTGGTCATCTTTGGAAGGCGCTGGCTTCTGATCTTCTTTGGAAGGCGCTGGCTTCTGATCATCTTTGGAAGGAGCTAGCTTCTGGTCATCTTTGGAAGACAATTGCTTCTGGTCATCTTTGTAAGGCGCTGGCTTCTTGTTATCTTTAAAAGGCGGCAACGGTGCGCTCAGTCCACCAGTGGCCTCTGCCCTAGCAACCTGCTGAATAGTTATAAAAAGCCAGAACATTAGCAAAAGAAGATATTATTTGTATTTAACCTTGGAAAAATAGCCTGTTGTAGGATGGAATAAGCCCCTCTTCAAGTGTATAAAAATATGTTTAAAAAGGTTTGTTGCGGATTGGAAAATTGATAAGGAATATCCGACGGTTAAGACAACTCAATCGCTTGCATTCGCATTAAAGGCTGCTGACAATCTGAGATTGCCGGTCTGGACAGATTCGAACCCGGGACCTCTAGAATAACAGTCAAATTAAAAATAATAAATTAAATAATAAATAAATATAAAAAAAATAAAAAAAATAAAAATAAAAATAAATAAATAAATAAAATAATTAATTAATTAAATAAATAAATAATAAATAAATAAATAAATAAATAAATAAATAAATAAATAATAATTAATAAATAAATAAAGATCCAAAGCGACCATATCCAACCCTGTAGGCCTGACGCAATCGAGGAGTAACCGATAACCAACCAAAGATCGATATTTTCAATAGGAAATATAACAATCAGTGGTATAGACGGTACTTAGTGCGCCAGTCAACATTGTCCGGAGACAGCAGAAGATAATGATATGCCCTACTTACCACGACTATGTACGCCAGAGTCAGCAGCAGCAGGGACTTGCTCGCCATGTTGTGGTTGTACTGTTAGTTAGAAGACTCTGTAGTGTGACAGAAGAGTGAGTGACTTTGACAGACAAGCTCGCGGCTTTATATACCATCCAGCTGGAGCAATGTCCCACTGACCATCATTGTCTAGACTATACAATGTACATCATTCCACGACGCTTTAGAAATTATAGGTGATTCATTGTAGACGATATTTCTTTTCAATCTAGCTCCAACAAATAACATAGAAGTCAAATTTGATGAAAATCGTTATGACATATTTTACTCAAGGCCAGATCGATCGTAGCATTAGCTTTTAGTCTAAACGGTATTTGGAAGGCCGTGGTTTATAAGCTACATCCTGTTTGTAAGATGGTTAAGAGATATGTGTTCGTAGGATAAGATAAAATCAAAATAAACAAAGTACATCGCACGGTTAAAACAGGATGCACTGGAGGACAGACTATTCACACTTGTTTGGTGTTCAATATCAAAGGTGTAAACAATATATTTGTGTTGCATAACATTTTTATAACATCCTACTATGGTCAACGTCCTGTTGTTGTTTTTTAAATAAAGCGAAACGTGACAAGTGACGGATATCATATAATTATTTGGTTTTTATAAGGGGCGAAATGTGATAGAGCACGAGTGTAGTGTTGAAGGTTGGGGTTATATAACGCCAAACACTGCAACAAGAATAACTTCGCTATTAACCATTTCAGGAGTCGGTGTTTTAAAACATTTTTTGCAGATTATTTAGCTTGGCCTATAAAACTAGGAATGGACAATTGATTCCGAAGATGACCATATTTATGGAGAGTTTAATTGTGTTTTTTTAACCAAAAAATAATATTTTTTCCAAAAAAAATTTAAATAATCAAATGCAAAGTGCGTGGATATAATATTACGCCCAAACTCTAGAAAAAGTTAATAGGGTCTACTTCTCAAATTAAACACTGGCGGTATTGGCAACAACAGCGTACTTAAATCTCTTGGATTTAAGTCATGTACTTGACTTAAGTATATGTGATCGTCCACACGCATCAGTGTGTATTGTTCTATTCCAACAAGTGGAACAATGGGATTAAAGAAAAAACATATTTTTAAGAAAAAAAAGAAAGAATTGATGAAGAACTGGATTATCAATGATATGATTCCACCCTTAAAAAAACATGTTACATAAATTTTTAACAAAATCAGAGAAAAATCATAGATTGAGATCAAAAATCAACGTGTATACAACTGAAGATCATGACATGTTCACATTTATGCAAAAATAAAAAAATACAGACAAAAGATAAATTCGGGTTCTCAGCTGCTGATTGATTGGATTGTGCTTGCAGAGACTGTTGGTCTTGTGGTTTCTATTAGGACAAGTATAACATTCAAAGTGTAACGTAACGGTTTGCTTCGCGAACTGTCTCTCTCCTGTATGCGTCATATCATGGAAAGGTGATTGTTGTCAAATTTCTAAAGTTACTTGTTAATTATTATACACCTCAAAAACTTATATATTTCTATTGATTCTGGCTATTTTTTTCGACTTTTTCTTTCAAAAGAAC
This sequence comes from Sweltsa coloradensis, assembly GCA_024449915.1. Taxonomy (NCBI): domain Eukaryota; kingdom Metazoa; phylum Arthropoda; class Insecta; order Plecoptera; family Chloroperlidae; genus Sweltsa; species Sweltsa coloradensis. Next base: position 132,128 of record JAMZAV010002993.1, read on the forward strand.
CACCATTAATTTAATGGTCATGTAAAATATGAACGTTGTAGCTTGACCCGTTTGGTCAGAACCGGCCCAAATGTCACGAAAATATTGCATTTAAAATCCGGAAAAAATTGTAAAAGTACGATATTCATGGGAAATATTTCTTATGTTGTACCCAAAAACGTGACAGCAGTGCGGTTCTATAAGATCGTTATGGATAACGTGAATGATCGCTATCGTTATAACAAAATCATTTGTTGTGCTCATACCATTATTGTAAATTCTGGTTTAGCCAATCAAAACAAAAGTCGTAACGAAATCAAGTATGCAGTAATATATTTTTTACATCAACATGACCGTGAACCGATAATTTAACAAGCATTTATATCAATACCTTTTGAATCCTCGTTATCAATCGTTAAGATATCAACCTCAAACAACATAAAAGTATATAATATGATACTCATGCCAACTATCACTGCATACTTGATTTCGTTACGACTTTTGTTTTGATTGGCTAAGCTAGAATTTACAATAATGGTAAATGAGCACAACAAATGTTTTTGTTTGAACGATAGCGATCATTCACTTTATCCATAACGATCTTACAGATTCGCACTGCTGGTCTAAGTTTAGAGATTTCGAAGGTCCCTCCCAATTTTCATCAAGATCGCATATTTTGTTTGCCCGTTAAAGCGCGAATAAACAGACAAAAACAATACTATAAAAAAACAAACAACAAAAAAAACACCAGAGCTTTTTTTAGGGGGGGGGGGGCTCAGTGAAATAGAAGTCTTCGCTTCGCTCATCCAAAAAGCAAGTCTTCGGGCCTCCAGATATTTTCCATTCTATTAATTGGTATTACCATAGCAATAAGTACTACTTTATAAAATATTTCCTAGTTTAACAAAAATTATTTTGCTATGGAACTTAAGAGAAAAAAAAGAAAAAAAAGAAGAGATCCCACGCATAATAAAAACTTAAAAAGCTCATCCATCAACGCGACTATAAAAGCGTTCGCGAAGCGGCCTCATATTATTATTATCATAATTTTTAATTATTCTTAAATATTGACTTTTAACTTTCTCTGCGAAGAGTTATACCTGTACACTTTTCTAGTCTAAGTGAACAAAGATATACTAAACGAGATGAGCGAACGAAGCAACAGTCTTACAACGGAAGTCAAAGGTTACAATACTTGTGATTAATGTGTCTGTTTATTTATTCGATCCAAAACTGCCGAAACGCTATAGCGATTGCGCTGAAATTTTAAACAGACATCCGAGACCAGTGTAAAATCTGTTTTGATTTAAACCTACAAGGAAAAATAAATTGTAGAAAGGTGTGTAACATTAATTTCGAGTTAACGACAAAGACTTTTATTCCTAAATCATTTTAATCGAACCGTGTTTTGATTGTAAGGCTGTGAATGCACCGCAGTGACCAAGGTGGACCGACTCTTGCACGAGCAGAGTTCTTCAAAATTCCGCTAAGAGATTGAGTAAACCTTGCAATCTTACTCGTTTTTTGTTCAGGCTATGTTTTCCATACAAGGAAGCTTCGCAAATGCTTTTTCAGGCGCATTGATGGATGAGCGTAATTTTTTAACGCAAAAAGCGTAAAATTGCGATTTTCGAAGAAATAATTTTTCGATTACGCTCAAATTTCACACAAATATATTGTCACGCAAAGCTAATTAGGCCCTTTGGCTGAGGGTGGTGATCGCCAAATGAGTGTTTAAGTGGGGGCGTAGCGTAACTCTTTAGGCCTAAATTAACTAGCACGGACCAGGGATCGTGGGTAGGTGGGTTCATGAGGGGGATGTAGACACAGAAATTTGACGTGATTCCACTTAAGAGACCAGCACTGTATTAGAGATAAACATAATGACCCTCCTATTCTGGCCTAGGATCGAACCTATGAGTTCCGTCTGGCAGACCGTGGGTTCATACCTCTATGACTCTATGCCTTACTAATGGGTGTGCATGGCTTACCGAATGCTTGTGGTTCCTGGTATGTGGTTTAGACTGGCTCTCCCCGGACACCCTGATGTCGAACCCCGGCGATGTCTTCTTTCTTCACCTCTTCCGATGGCTAATCCTTGTTCTGGTTCTTCATCCGGTAATCCTCACTTAGAACTCTTCCAGGACATTTGTGGTTCACGTTGCGATTGTTGTTGCACTGTCCTGACCTCCTCCGTCAACGGTTGTCACTCGTCTCCCTGTTCTCAACGAACGTCTCTACGTACCTCAGCACTCTTCCGTTCAGTGCACTTAATCAAAGTCCGATTTACTTGCACTATTTAGTTGTGCAATCTTTAGTATTCAGCTTTTTGTCGGTCGATTCCCTTCCTGTATTGCGACTAAATGAGCCACGCCGGAAAGTAACTAGACGTCTTGACCCTAGATGAACTCACGTCGGTATGTTCTCTGATTGGATTCCGAAATGTATTGGACCTCGAGATAATTAGTATTAAGTCAACATGTACTCTACAGTACATGACAACCCTCTCTCCGGGGTTAAAAACGCCCTCGTTTTTAATTCCTCCATCCTTAATGAGCTTCGCTTATTCTTGGTTGAAATCAACTAAGTATTCGATGTCATAGATGTATAAACTGGCCATATGCATTCAGAGTCCGGCTCCTACTTCCGATTTATAGTATCACCTTTACAAACGCAACTAGTAGACAAGTCCTTCTTCCTTTGTCTTGGCCGAAAGATCTCTTCTGTCTTGGCAAAGATTCACTTCATTCGGCGCCACATCCTCTCCAAAGAACCAGTGAAACCAACACACCAGGACCCCTAAGCTGAAAATTCTGGTTTAAGAAAGAAAAAAACAAAGAAATCCCACGTTTTCCGGACGAAACTCATATCCTCGCCTTTGGCATATACATCCAGGTACTAATATAAAAGACGTGACTCTACGACAGTCAAACCTTCCTTATCAAATCTATAATTCCTGTGAATTAGGAATCAAATAATTTAACCTGTAAATCCCCATATCTTAGTCTATACACAAACAATAACAAAAAAACGCAAGTATAAATTAGCTAATTATTTGTTTGTGCGTAATTCAAAATAAAAACAATAAGTAGGCACCTTAAGATTTACTGTCCAATATCCCTAAGTAATAATATTTGGAATTCCTGGTAAATTCCTAGATTTTCAAAATCAAAATAATTTTCCAGTGTGGTCCCGACATTGTGACTAAACGAGCCGGACACTTCTCCGTCGTCTGTCAGAATCGCAGGCATGTACTGCTTTCCCTTCCTCCACCCGATATCCATTCGAGTGAGCGGGGCGCGTCAACTGTAACATAAATAAAAACCGAACAGCCATTTGCGTACTACAACAAACCCACGTGTTCCCACTTGACGGCACGCCCGTTTACAACAAGAAACAGCTGACGCATTACATAACAATACTGCCGTGACTCGGCTCACCAGCATGACTCGTAATCAGCAAAAATATTTTATCATCTCAATTTACAGGCCAAATCACTAAATTTACAATTAAGCAAAACTTCTTGAAACAAATAATCAAATTAAATTTACTGTAGTTCTGATTGAGTTAGCAAAAAAAAACATAAAATTGATATAAAACATTAGTAATTTATATAATAAACAATATTTTATAAGTTACTTAAGGCTATTCGACCGCGTGTTTCTATTTTCCAAAATATGCTACCAAGTCAAAACATTGTTAATGGCATTCAAACCTGGCTATTTAAGAAAATCAAAAATATTTTTTTCAAATTTTTCTGATCCGGTACACGGCCAATATAGCCACCTCAAAATAATTTCCAACTTCAATTCGCCAAGGCACACCATTCAACTTAGGGTGTTGTGTTTTTGTGACATTAATTTTCAACTGTTTTTCTATGGACTGACTGAGAGAAAACAGATTTATTTTACCAATTCTCTTTCCAGCGAATTTTTTCGTTTGGCGGTATTTTTTACCGATTTGTACCGCCAAACGAAAAAATTCGCAGGAAAGACAATTGTTAAAATAAATCTGTTTTCTCTCAGTCAGTCCATAGAAGAACAGTTGAAAATTAATGTCACAAAAACACAACACCCTACGTTGAATGGTGTGCCTTGGCGAATTGAAGTTGGAAATTATTTTGAGGTGGCTATATTGGCCGTGTACCGGATCAGAAAAATTTGAAAAAAATATTTTTGATTTTCTAAAATAGCCATGTTTCAAAGCCATTCACTATATTTTGACTTAGTAGCATATTTTGGAAAATAGAAAAACGCGGTTGAATAGCCTTAAGTAAACAGCAAAACTTGTTTTCTCAAATACACCCACGCTCACCGTCACCAGAGTCAGGTAAGAACCCACGTCCCTTTGTTTACACAAGATCTTGAATGTGCAACTTCTGCCGTATCGACAAAAACAAACAATTAATTAATTGCAGACCCATTAGAAGACTCGATGTTAATTCCCATGCCTGTGTCTCACTTACAAGGCTTTGACCGGCAATTACTAGCTCATCATAATGCATAGGCCTACTACTGACATTGAGAAATAACATAGTCACATCTGCTAATATAGACCTCACAAATGAAATCACAATCAGTATAACTACGGCGAATTACGTCCATGGCATAACTATGCACCAAGGACTGTGAAACCACCCCTGGTTCCTCCACCCTTAAAGGCAAGTGCAAATGAGACGGCATTGCCACCCCATTTGAACCCAATAGCTAATTGTACAGCAATGCTACCACTCCTTTTGAACTTAAGAGATAATGGTACGTCAGTGCCACCACTTCCCATACTAGGGTATGACACCCCTTTGGCGCTCCCCTTAACCAATGCTGCGTAAGACAAGGATGTCCCACCACTCTCCACAATAGGGCAAACAACCACATCTGGTTCCTTCCTATCCTCACAAGACGTAGCCACTGTTGCACTTCTGCCCTCGGCACCACGAAGCGAAACCACCACTTCATCCCCTACGTACTCATCGACAGTAGGCAGTGAAGTACTACTCTCTTCACCTAGCAGTGACATTCCCAAGGCATCCCCTACTTCTTCATGAACGGTAGACAGCGAAGAACTACCCTCTTCACCTAGCAGTGACATCCCCAAGGCATCCCCTATATCATCGTGAGTGGTTCCACTACCCTCCTCATTACTATTAGACAACAAAACATCCCCTATATCCTCGTGAGTAGTAGATACCATAGAACATCCATCCTCAATCTTAGAACTAAAAACCTTAGAAATTACCTTGTCACTGCTATTAGTAGTCACCGAATTGTCACTACCCTTAACCACAGGAAGCAAAACCTTAGAAAATACCTTGTCATTGCCATTAGTTGTCACCGAAATGTCACTACCCTTAACCACAGGACACAAAACCTTAGAATTTACCTCTTCAATGCTATTAGTCATCATCGAAATGTCACCATCCTTTACCACAGGACACAAAACCTTAGAAATTTCTTCATTATTGCAAACGGTCGGCACCTCAGTTCTACTACTTTCCACGACAGAGCGCTCCAACAGTGTTAACGGCACAGAAGATGGTATCTGCTCCTTCGAGACAACAACAGGTACTCTTCGACGAGCCTCGAATGCTAGCTTGACACAGTCCCTCTTAAAATGACCCTGTTCTCGACAGTAAAAACAAACCACCCTTCTGTCAAAATCACGCTGAGGAGATCGGTGGACAATACCTTCCTGACCCCTGGGTCCCTGTATCTCACCGCACATAACCCTCGAATCGTTATCTGACAAATTTGCATTTTGACGATTACTATCATTCCCTAGATCCTTAAATTCTTCCCTTAAATTTTCCGCTTCCGATTTAACTGAATAACTGGTTCATTTGAAGGCTCCACTACCGGGTCCACTCCCAAACGAGACATAACAAGCGCAAATTTCTCCTCGTTCAATCCCTCCACCTGCTGTATTATGTCCAACAAATCATCATAATCTGTAATCGAAAATTTCACCAGCAATTTTTGGACCTCCGGCAAAAGACCTTTAAAACACCACTTAGCTCTTTCCTGACCCGTCATCCGTGGATCCACCTTAGCACACTGCCGACCCTTATCAAGAACATAGGCTGACGCTTTCTCCCCCTTCCGCTGGACCCTTGCAACCATTCGTAACACCCAAGTATTCCAAGTGTCACCCTGTGGCATAAGACTACTGCCCTGGTATAACTGATTATCACCCTGGTACATCTGATTACCACCTTGGTATATCTTATTACCACCCTGATACATCTGAGTACTACCGTGGCCCATCTGACCCACAGGCTGCTGTCTTGAAGCAACCCCCTGCTGCATTGGCATATTAGAGGGAATAGGCACGGGAAAAGCTATTGGCTGCATTTGAGGACCTTGTTGATAGCCACCTTGTTGAAATGCCATTGCGGGCCCCACAGCCCCTTGTTGAAATGCGCTAGTTGCCCCCATAGCCCCCTGTTGGAATGCATTAGCGGACCCCACAGCACCCTGTTGAAATTGAGGATAAGAGTGAAAGCCCCCTTGCTGTGATTGAGGGTAAGACTGAAAACCACTTTGCTGACTAAAAGTGTTAGATCCTGGGTTCGAACTCAGAACCTGTTGGTCGACAATACTCTGATGATGAGTATCCTCCCGGTAAACACCCCACCATTTAATAAAACTAGCCTTGAGCACCGACCACTCTAATTTTGGACGTTCCCCAACCCCATCAAACGGTTTCAGACTATGTTCCGACGTCTTATAGTCATACCATTGTTTTTGACTACCTGTCAAAAGCAAAACTAAAAGATATACCTTATTATCATCTGACCAGCCATTTATAGACGCCGCTGCTTCATAAGTTTTTATCCAAATCTCCGCATCCCTCCCCTCTCGATACTTCTCAGGTAAGATCTGTGTACGTACTAACTTCATGCTGAGCTTGCAGTTCACCGGACACGGCCAGCTTGGTCGCCGAGACAATAGGCACGCCAGCCGCCACCTACTTACGCAGGCGCGCTAACGCCCGGACACCCACAGAGTATCTATCTACTCCCATCAAAACAACCCACCAAAACCCATTTTGTACACAGTACACAAAAATGCAACTATACAAATCCGGCGCTACCACCATGTCACGCATAGCTAATTAGGCCCTTTGACTGAGGATGGTGATCGCCAAATGAGTGTTTAAGTGGGGGCGTAGCGTAACTCTTTAGGCCTAAATTAACTAGCACGGACCAGGGATCGTGGGTAGGTGGGTTCATGAAGGGGGTGTAGACACAGAAATTAGACGTGATTCCACTTAAGAGACCAGCACTGTATTAGAGATAAACATATTGACCCTTCTATTCTGGCCTAGGATCGAACCTATGAGGTACGTCTGGCAGACCGTGGGTTCATACCTCTACTGACGCTATGCCTTACTAATTGGTGTGCATGGCTTACCGAATGCTTGTGGTTCCTGGTATGTGGTTTAGACTGGCTCTCCCCGGACACCCTGATGTCGAACCCCGGCGATGTCTTCTTTCTTCACCTCTTCCGATGGCTAATCCTTGTTCTGGTTCTTCATCCGGTAATCCTCACTTAGAACTCTTCCAGGACATTTGTGGTTCACGTTGCGATTGTTGTTGCACTGTCCTGACCTCCTCAACGGTTCTCACTCGTCTCCCTGTTCTCAACGAACGTCTCTTCGTAGCTCAGCACTCTTCCGTTCAGTGCACTTAATCAAAGTCCGATTTACTTGCACTATTTAGTTGTGCAATCTTTAGTATTCAGCGTTTTGTCGATCGATTCCCTTCCTGTATTGCGACTAAATGAGCCACGCCGGAAAGTAACTAGACGTCTTGACCCTAGATGAACTCACGTCGGTATGTTCTCTGATTGGATTCCGAAGTGTATTGGACCTCGAGATAATTAGTATTAAGTCAACATGTACTCTATAGTACATGACAATATTATTTTATAAAAAATTAAGGTTTTGTAAAAAAATCGTTACAATAGGATAAAGCATATTATTGGTGTTAAAAGTCGAAGAAATTTAAAAAATCGGAAAAATCGTAAAATTGCGATTTTCATGAGAAATAATTTTTCGATTACGCTCCAATTAAACACGAATATATAAATTATAAAATAAAGGTTCTGTGAATCAAATATAACAATCTGATAATGCGTGTAGGTGTTAACAGTCGAAGGAAGTTTTTAAAAATCGAAAAAAATCGAAAAATTGCGATTTTCATGAGAAATAATTTTTCGATAGCGCTAAAAAACGTGGCAGTTCTAAGTTCGGAGATTTCGAAGGTCTCCAGAAAATTTCATCGCAATTGGAGTATCGGTTTAGCCGGAAAAATGCTAACAGTCACACAGAAATACAAAAAAGAGAAAGAAAGAAAAAAAAACATTCCGAATTTTTTCTCCAGTGTAGTGAAATGGAACGTTACGAAACCTAACATCCAAATATGGATTTCAATATAAGGCCAGTATTTTGACTGTTCATCTGTCTCTTCTAAATTGATATTCTTTTAAGTGGATCAAGGCCCATTACACCGTCAATTAAATTCAGTCAGTCCATCTCAGTCTGATCAAAGTCAATTAATTGCAGTTCCGGGTCCAAGTTGGCTACAATTGCGTAGATGGAGAGTTTACTGTTATTGCCGACTTCAATCACGGGTTGGATTGTTATGGTACCGAGCATGCGCACGTTCGTTCCGCTCACTTCTGATGTAATCAAACCTGTAGCCAGTTGGCGGCCCTGTGTATACCCCTTAACATCCGTGCGTGTACGGTTATGTTGATTTGATAATAGGTCACTATTGTGTAAAGCTTGTGATGAAAGGTAACTCACGCGAGATCTTTATATTATTTCTCGATTTGGTTATTCAGGAAACATTCCCCTAGGTGTAATTATTACTTGGAAAACGCCAAAGTCCCGTCGCGTTGTTGAGCGAGCACCGGTACGTGCAACACTACCCGAGTACGACATTCCCATTATGTTACATATCAATAAGTCTAAGGTCTTGACCAAATTAGCTGAAAATTTGTAAAATATGAGAGAATGTTGTACTTATTGACCCTGCAATATTTCATAACGATCGGAACATATATATTTTTGGTATTATTATTTTTTATAACCAATGATCGGATTTTGTTCAAAAACTATACAGCAACCCGCATAGGTGGTATGTACAGGTGTGCAAAATTTCAGGTCGATCAGAGAAACGGTGCGACCTGTACCGAAGCAGTAACAGAAAAAAACATAAAATCAAAAACATACATTCGAGCCATAAGTGTCAAGTGGAGACGCTCGCTACGCTCGCTCAACAATTCAGAAATTAAAAAAGTCCGCCCCAACCGGGAATCGAAAAATCGAGAAATAAACCCTCGCTCATACCTGCGTAAAGGTAATGACGTTATAATTTATGTTTGGTGGTCAGTTCAAAGACAGCAGATATTCGTTGCAGTACTGTTCCATCCATTCAGATGTATAATGCAACTACAATTCTGAGATCTAAATGTACCCGTCCTGATGGTCTAGTGGTTAAGACGCCTGTCTGGAATGCGGGAGATACGTAGTTCGATTCCCGGTTGGGGCGGACTTATGTAATTTTAGAATTGTAGTAAATAATAATATTTATATTAATTATTATATTAATATAGTGATGACACTTTTAGAGCAGGTGAGGTTAATAATGTAATTAATTTAGTAGTACTGTCCACTGCACTTTAAACAAAGAAAAATACATGGAATACTTGTCGGTCATCTTCCACAGGTTTATTGATATGCTGTCATAACAACAGAAAGTTTTAGAAAACAAAACTTAAACCAATACTTGTCATTGTAATTTAATTTCAATTTTATTAGGACTAATTGTACATTTCATATCACACATACGCAAGTTTTAGTGTATGTGTCCTTTAGCTTATATAAAATAAAGTTTACTAATACCAAGATAATACCAGCACATGCGTATAACATAGGCCAATTATAAATACTAGGAAGCTTCGCAAACGCTTTTTCAGGCGCGTTGTTGGATGAGCGTAGTTTTTTAAAAACGAAAAAAAAATTAAAATTGCGATTTTAATGAGAAATAATTTTTCGATTGCGCTCAAATTTCAGACAAATATATTAATTCATTAAATAATGGTTCTGTGAAAAAATCATTACAATCGAATAAAGCATGTAGGTGTTATAAGCCAATATTTTTTTTTAAAAATCGAAAAAATCGTAAAATTGCGATTTTAATGAGAAATAATTTTTCGATGGCGCTCAAAAACGTGGCAGTTCTAAGTTCAGAGATTTCGAAGGCCATCGCGATTGGAGTATCGGTTTAGACGGAATGGTGTTAACAAACACACAAAAATACAAACAGAAAAAAAGAAAGAAAAAAAATCATTTTTTCTCTCCAGTGTAGTAGAATGGAATCTTCACTTCGCTCTCTACGCTCATCCAATTAAACCGTATTGTTTATAAATCAAGCAGTATTTTTTCTTTTTGTTTTGTTTCCTTATTCAAACTCTTCTTGTTATGTCAACCTGTTCATTAACCTGTGAAAGATGACAAAGTCAACGAAATATGTTCCTATCTTTTGTTCCTTTCTATTTCA